>JBBPMU010000234.1:22422-36210 GCA_038090475.1 Wakefieldia striispora | reverse complement strand
CACTTGACGGAATGATCCCTATCGTACCTAGCGCGAACCAATATAAACCATTTATAAGGCATATTGTTATTATTCTAATGATAAGCATTTATAAAGGGTTTATCAGAAATCTGACATTCGTGTGATGCGGTGATATCGATAAACGACAAAGTTCTGGGGAGCCGAACATGGCCGATATGCCGAGTGTGCCGAATACAGCGGAGACGAATAAAATCACTCGGCACGTATTATCAGCTCATACCCAAAGATATAAGCGAGGCGATCAATCAACCATACAAATTGCAGGGCTTGTTGATCAAAAAGCAACCCTAGCTTCAAGTTTCTGCCAAGTAGCAGGGAGGGACAGTAACCTCGTGTAAACGTGAACCCGTAACGGCTATCCAGACAAAGGGGAGGTCCCGAGAAAGTACTGTAATACAGACCGGTAGCTACTGGTATGCCAACTCGTCATCTCAGCGCCAATGATACACTACAGATAATACACTAGGAACGTCAACATAGTAATAACTTCAACAACAGGTCATTTTCAAGAAATCGTAGTACAGCCTGATCGTCTCATTGGTCATCAATGCATCATCATAAATCGCGATGGTCGTGGAAAAGAGGAAGAACGCATCAAAACGCCTTAGGCGTGAACTTGCGACCCGACGCCTCGAGTGCTCGCTCGACGACCTTCATTGCTTGTAGAACGCGTTCTTCTTCGAACCGTCGCCCGATTACTTGCACCCCCACGGGTAGCCCGCGCATCGCGTTTGCGTCGTAAACCCCGTACGCACCCTGGGCAGCCGCGCCCATCTTCTTGTACTCCTCACTCTTCTGGAAGTCAGTTGGCAGAGCATCTAACTCTTTGCTTACAAACGTCACCGGAAGAACCCCGGCAACACAGTCGACCTAGGTAATGTCGCACGCCGTCAGCCGAAAATAGCGAGGTACTTAGGTACACGAAAGCCAGAGTAGTACGCACGATATTACATATCATGCCCGTCGCAGCAGACAATAACGTGACTTTCTCGGCCGTTCCGGTCGGTATAGCTGGCATGGGATGAGGAACGGAGAGAACAAAATCTACACCCTGCGTTTCCCAGGCATTGTTCCACCGCTCTCGATAGTCATCCCGAGCTACAACGAGGGCACGCTCCTGAGCTGCCGTCTTAGTATGCAAATTCTCCATCAGCGATGCGTAGAATTCATCTCCGGTCAGGGTGCGAGTAACCATGGCAAGGAACCGTTTAATGAATAACGGCATCTCGAGCATGGACTTGGAGCCACTCATCACAGGATCCAACTTCTCATCTTTGCGCAAGGGTTTGAAGAATCCGGCCGCTTTTACGGGATCAGCGTTCTCAGTGGAAAGCGAGAGCGAAGTACACACCCGCATCAGAGAAGCAGAGTTGTAACCCGATGCTGAAACCGTCTGCAATGGAAGGTGGCGTGCTGGAGACGTCATTGAGCTTCGTATTCTATTCGTGACATAAGATGTGTTCAAATACCCACAAATCCACGACCTCGTGCCCTTGTTGCTTCAGTGCATCCGAGGCCCATTTCAGCGCTCGACGACAGGCCGGAGTCGGTGGCATGATCCCTAACGAAAATTAAGGTGGTGCACGATGACGAAGAATTCAGGCTCACCGTCTTCCCATATGACCCCCCATCGTAACTTCTTGCTCCGTAGGTCGACGTGCCTCCAAGGTAACGGGACACACTGTCACAGACATGTCGGACATGAGAATACTGCGTACACCCTGGCAAACACAATCTCGTTCGCACCGTGTGATCATAGTTCCATGGATCCATATCTACAACTCGCTTCCAGAACTCCTCCAGGTCATCCAAGCGACGTGCCATCGGCGAACACGATGTCCCCACAAACTCCTGACCGGGCAGCGGGGGCAATGTACCCAAACTCGGAAACCTGCCAATGGATGACCGCATACCATATATACCACAACAATGTGCCGGCCATCGAACGCTTCCTCCGATGTCCGTGCTGACCTCGATAAGGCTTCCACGGCTGGCTAAAAGAGCGCCACCGCCCCCGGTCGAAGCACCGCTCGCGAAATTGGCGTTGTAAGGGTTGCTTGTGCGACCAAAGAGGTCCGAGGTCGTTTCGAGGCCCAACAATCCAGGAGGTGTCGTCGTCTTGACGTGCACGATCGCACCGGCGTCTTGCAAAAGGCGGACAATGGCCGCCGAGGAGGAAGCGGGCTTGCCCACTCTCGAGGAATACCCCATCGTCGTATCGTAACCCTCGACATCGACGCAGTCCTTGACGCTGACGGGAACTCCGGACAACAGACGGGTGGGTTCGTGGGTGCTCGATTTGTGGTCGCTGTGCGTCGGGGATCTGGGTGGCTCCGACGTTGAGGCCGGCGACTGTGGACGGAACATGAGCGCAGCGAGGCAGTTGGTCGCTTTTTGCGCAGCAACGACCTTTTTCCCGTAGGCTTCCAATATCGCCGGCGTTGACAGCGTACCAGCTTCATGGCGCTGTGCGAGTTCGCGCAACGAGAGGTCGAGAATTTCGTTATCTTGTTCGGTACAATTTTCCGAGTAGGAGGGTGGAAGGGCATCAAGCTGTTGCTGCCGTTCCTGCTGTTTTGCGGCACTGAAACAGGTGTAAGCAATCGCGTTACGGAGAAGTCTGACTCGTCGGAAAAAAAATTACCAGTCTCGACGATGGGGAGATATTAGGAACATGGGAGGCAACTCAGCAGATAGGACGAGCAAAGATAGGCCGCCGTTTGTTTATGTATGTGAAGCGAAGGGTCGAACCATAAGTAACCGTCAGATCAAAACCCACAGCTTCCGAATCATCCATCGCCAAGACACAAGCGCCCTGGATGTGGCGTATCCGAGATTAAAGGAGTTTTACATATGTGGCCCTGTTTGCCATATGTGGCTGGATCTTAGTACTGTAACATGACACCTCGTGAGAGTTATCTTCTCTCGATGAAACATTGCCATGGTTCTGGGCTTCGAGAAGGAGGGCACCGCTTAGGTGCAAATTCGCCAGTGGTAAGCAGTAAGTATGCCAGTCAAGAAGACTTTCACTTGATCAGCAGGTCAGATCCGAGGTACCACCAGAACCAGATGCGATTGGTGGGACATGACGCGGCCTGGCGCGCAAACCTCAAACGGATCATGATGCTCAAAATCTTTTTTCTGGTAATGACATATTTCCCTTACAGCAAAACTCCTGGAGAACCATCAATCATTGAATCAATAGATATGGATGATGATGGCGCCTGGACTGTTGGGATATTTTGTCGTGGTCTCGCAAGCTATTGTCTGTCACCGAAGGGTACATACCGGCGGCCTGTCAAGTCTATCGATCGACCAACACCTCGTGGGTTAGTGCACGCAATGGCAAAGGGAATCGATGATCGATCGGAGGAACAATCTGCAAATTAAAAACTCGACTGGTCGTCTTGAGCTATAAATACCTCAAATCGTATCATGGTTCTATTACCGATGGACCGCAGTAAGTATCAGTATACCAACAGACCATTTGTATGAACTTGCGTACTTACTAACAGGACGCTATCCCCGCAGGGCAGATGCCTTTGTGTCGGGACCACCGGAAGGAAGAAAGGCCCGCATATGTTTTCTGTCAACAAGGTGCGAGTACGGCATCCGAATCAACTTATCCGTACATCGCACTTGATCGCAGAGCGCCACGCACCGCATGGTATACACGTTCCTATTGATCCCGACCCCACCCTGGTCACTTAAGAAAACCAGTCGCTTCCCAGTGATATCACTTGCGTGGAACCTCCGAACAGAGAAACGCTACATACTTACGCATGAGATCGACCCATCACGTATCAGGTTACACGGGATCGACGGACAGTCCGAGGTCCGGTGCTAATGGATCCTTTCTAAGTTAAATGGATACGCCGTGGAGGCTAGACGCAATTTTGAAAGACATCCAGGTACACACCATCAACCTAAGCTAGAATTGCGACTCGGCGGCGAATTACAACTGAACTGTGTACACGGCGCAACTCGAAATCTGTCAGAATAAACTGTGGAACGGTACGGCAAAAAGTTCCCTAGGAATAGAGCAATGACAGGGAGGGACATGAACACATGCGGCAACGTGAGATTTATGACATCTTCGTCGGTCGGGTCACTGTGAGCAGAGCACGATAGGCTGAGCCTCGGGAGCGATTAGCGGTACTATTAAGTAATTCTCAAGATGCGGGGTAAGACCGGTGAGAAGTCACTTAATCAAGTTATGTAGTGTTCCCAGTGACGCAACTGCAAAACGATAAGATAAGAAGAGCTGCCGGCAAAGGATACACGAGAGCTCGAAACCCCCGAAAGTGATCCGCAAGCAGACGTTGCCAACGAGACTGCGCATCACTTATCGGACTTTCAATCAAATATCCTTGGCGAGACCCTCAGGGCATGGTGCCCCTACAGGCGCCCTTTCATACATACCCACAGATGCATGGCAAGCCCAGACACGTCCTCCACGCCCTTGCATGGTAGCTCTTTTCCCGCGACTACGTAGCGGTGATTCATCAAATACCATTTTCCACTTGCTACATACATAGCATGTAGAGTACATAGATTAAAGCCTTGTCACGAGGTTCCAGTATGTCATTCGTGTAGGTTCACTTTGGAAGCCCTAAATTGGGGTTATGAGTTGTGCATGGCACTGTGACACGAGTCACGAAAGTCGCCACGTCAACAAGCATCAACAGACGCGCTATTCAACGATCACGCGCGTCTCACCTCCACTGGTACTGACGACAATGCTACTCTCCACCGTACACTCGTCCAGTCCTTTCTCTTCCGCATGTTCTACTCCTAGTCGCTCATCCTACTACTCTGCGCGAAGTCATCAACCCCTCACCTCTTCACCCCTCGCGTCGCCAACTTACTCCTCTCCGACTCAGACCGTGCAGGAACGGCGGCGCGCACAATATAAGGCAACGACCCCTGCATCACAGCATCGTACGCCAACCACCCAATGCTCCTCTGCAAAATTCCTTTTCCACGCTGGCAACCAGACCACGCCAGAAGATCCGCAAAAAGCCTTTCTGCGGGAACGTCTCCAGGCACGGTGTCGCGAGCACGCACAGAAGCTGCGTGACCGAGCTGTTAGCTCGCAAAGAAGAAACAGCGAAAGGTATTCGGATGTGTTCATGGACGGTGACGATGAAGAAGAGTCCGATGATGTCGTAATGCAGGATGAGGTCCGTTTTCCATCGCATAGGCGACGTTCTCTGACGGACGGAATTACACACAGCTCTTCCGGAGAATCATGCAAAACGCAAACCATAGGAACAACCATGCGTACCGGGTCTCCTACGCCCTTGAAGTTGGCTCGTCGTTCGATCCGGACTTTGAAGACGCCACTGTGTGGGAAAGCGAGCTACGAGGCGAGTCATGCTAGAGGACGTCATTGTCGCGGTCCACTCATCCACCTTTTCTTTTTAGACCGAACCTCGGGTGGGACGGAACTGACTCCTGACGACATGGAGGAGGAGGAACTATTTGAATATGCCGCGCTTGCGGACTTTGCGGATCTAGATCTCACTGCCGATGACTTGGCTGCGCTGAGTGATATAGACGAAATGCCACACGAGCTGGCGAGTCTGACATCTTCTGACCCACGAGAGATGGACGTCTCGTGATCGTATATTGTGCTTGTCGAGCCAATCATTACTTACTATGTACCACTTAATATGTGTTATTGCGATCTCGGTTCTAGGCACGGAATAAGCGTTGTACCTCGACAATCAAACTCCTCGACTTCCTAGAACACCCAGACGACAGGGAGTGTGAGGTCCCGCGAGACCAACGTGCGAGTTAGCGCAGCCCTGAGTTGGCGCCAAGCGGCGTGTCAGACTCCCAGCCGCCAGCAATCACTCTGTCCCTAGTAAATCCGACCCCAGTCGTCTTTGGTCTTAACTCGATCGTCACGACAACTCACTCTCTTGTCTTCATTGTCTATCGGACGTCTCGGACACTCGGACGTCTCGGACACTTCACAGCCTCAGATGTCTTGTTCGTCATGGTCATAGCGTAGATACCCACTAGCTGCTCCGCACGCGTATAAGTAGTCGACCTCGCGCCTGTACATTCCCTAGGTTTGGTATTATCATTCGCTCGCTCGCATTGTGGTTCTTTTCGAGTCATCGCTTGTGAGGTCCCTGACACGGCGGGTCTAGATCTCATTTTCACCTCGGTCGTGTTCACTTTTACTTCTTGTTTTTGCTTTTCAACCACCAGTGGTCCCTCCTGTCTCAGTTCCTTCCGGCGAGCATCAATTTTCTCCCTAAGTACTTCACCATGATCAGGGGTATTTTGGACCGGGTGCGTTGAACCGGCTGTTTTTTTCGTAAACTTTCCCCCCGGTTCAAGGTGCCCTTGGCCAGAACCATGCGACGAACTTAGGTGACTGCTGCCAGCTGGACTGCGTTCAGCGGACTGGCGTGGTTACCCGGAATCAAAACGTGGTTTTTGCCACCAGCTCACAGTCCAGGGGACTTTCCGAACGGCACACTCTCATAGATGGGACAATCCGGACTAGTTTGAACCACACGTATCAGGATGACACGGGCGTTACCCACCCTCTCAATAAGAGTCGGTTCAGTCGCGTGGTTACTGTCACTATCACGATGACGAGTTCGGATCGTTTCACGCAAGGGGCCCGCCCGATCGAAGACGGGCGCGTTTTTGCATCCTTTTTGTTACATATGCTACACATCGCCATGTTCTACACACCCCGTCCCCCAGTCAAAACATCGCGATCACCGTCCATGCATCGCGAAACACCAATTCTTACCATCTGTTTCGGTTTTTTTTTTGTCGCTGTGTTCAGGTAGACGTCCTGACGTCGCTGCTATACGCGCCTGTTAACAGGTTTCAGACGGGCGTTTTCCTCTCCGCGGAACGTTCTCCGGTTCGATTGCCAGGAACCACGCTTGGATAGTCAGGGCCAGCTGAAATCTCCGATCCGCGCCCAACGCCCCTCTGTTCCTTCATCGCATGGCTATCTTACTCTATGTGGCATTCCCGATCAGAATTCTGACACGTCATGCATGGGGATGACGGTCGTCATCGTCGGAAGGGTGCTTTCCGTGGTCGTCGTCCCCCGGGGAGTCGTCTCCCGCATATTGATCATCAAGCGGGACGCCATCACGGACGTCAATCTATATGCGCACAGGTCAAACATAACATGGGACATCAAATGTGTTCTTCCGCTCAGCCAGGTTGTCACGCGGAGTTGACTTACGAGTTGAGGGCAACGCCGCCGATGGCTTTGTAACTGGCCTAGTGAGCGAACAAACAAACGCGCGCATTTCAATCGTGCGTGGAGTTGACGGTGCTACCGTCGAGTCAGGCACTCACGTTCGCTAGCTGGACGGCGCGCGTTTCAGATCTCGGTTCGACAGGGTTTTTAAAACTTACTAGAAGCATCGATATATTGGTGGCGTTGGCAGCGGACAGGATGCTGTCCACAACAGCGCTGGTGAGGGTCTCGGAGAACATGAAAGGGTGTTCGCTCACGCGAAGTACATGGCACCTACAGATGGCACGTTGGAACGGTGGGTCGCTCAAGATCGATGAGAGGGGAACTAACCGTCGCGCAACAACACGTCTACCAGCGAACGGTTGCTCACGTTGCGAATGTAACATGACCTCCATACGGTCAAAAGGAAGACGACGATGTCGAAAAATAGTTGACCGCCCCATGCGATGACCAGATCTGCACCAGACCCGACAGACCATGATCGAGGCTCCTGGAGATATGCGGACGGAGCACTTACGCAGGGACCTATGATGAACGGTGAGTTGGTTCAGGAACGACGCAATATGAGATTCAGGAACCCACATAGTCGAATCGATGGAACGAATACAGCTCGTAGCGTTTTGAAAGTTGTCCGTTCCGGACGGATAAAAGAAGAACGCCCACTTGTGTCGGGTGTCCTATTAGAGATGTCACTCGTCCCCAGGGGAACCTACTCACGAGGCTGAAACCGAGAACCGACGTGGTGAGGATCCACAAGATCACCAACACGACACGACTTTTCTCGTAGAGTGCGTAAACACGCATTATCATGATTCCTGTCCGGTGGGTTGTTCTCCACGCCTGTGGTCTAAGGGGGCAGCGTTATTGGCTTACCCGCACACAAGAGTTGGATGGCCATGATCCCGCCCTGCTTGACAATTTGGAGAGGGTCGCAACTGAGGATCGCAAGTCGCACTTATTTCAGCGCTCGACAATGGGGTAACTCACGTGTTCTAAGTGCGAGATCTTTGTCAGTGAAGCGACCGAATGTGACAACCGACTCACTAAATCGTCATTTGGGTTTGCTTCGACGAAAATTTGTATTATGATGAGAATGTGAATGCATAGAGCCAAGTAGCGATTGAAGAAGAAAAGTGCAGAGGCCCAGTTGAGCTTCGGTCGCTCCCAAAAGTGGTAGACCTCGTCGGGAAGGGTGAGTGTGAAATCGTAAAAGAAGACGGCTATGGAGCGTCGTCATGAACGCGGAGTCGTGTTTGAGATGAACACGCACT
Source organism: Wakefieldia striispora (assembly GCA_038090475.1). Classification (NCBI taxonomy): domain Eukaryota; kingdom Fungi; phylum Basidiomycota; class Agaricomycetes; order Agaricales; family Hymenogastraceae; genus Wakefieldia; species Wakefieldia striispora. Next base: position 27,672 of record JBBPMU010000234.1, on the reverse strand, counting down.
GGAAGCTAAGAGGTCGCCGGTTCGGATGATTTGTCTGTAATAGAGAAGGCCCTGTTACGGAAACTTGGCAAACAAGCGTGTCGTGACGTACAGTGGAGCGGCCATCAAGACATGGACGCTCGAAATCCTGCGAGACGACACGCAAAAACTTGGGGTGAAGAATTGAAGGCTAGAAAGACGGTGGTCAAGGTGCACATATCATATGGATGGCTGACGTGATGGAGAATTTATCTCGTGTCAGGCGCAGTCCCAAGCGAGCGATTCTAGGGCGTGGCTCGGAGGGCGTCGGGTTAAATCGACATTTATGGCGCGGAATCGCGAATCAAAAGAGCCCAGAGGTGAAACGAAAGCACGCCAGCTCACGACGCTGACTCATAACGTGAGCCATGGACTCATTCGAGTCCGATTACACTTGGTTAATACTAGTAGATGCGTCCGCAGTCACGGTAGGTGATGCGGCAGTACAGGGATAGGCCTGAGTACCACCGACAACCCCTTGGCTCGGACGCCACGAACACGGCACACACCAAGTCAAGGGCGATATTGCACACGTAAAGCGGGCTTCCCGCAGTGCTCCAGTGCAGCGCCGTGTCAAGCTGATGTTTGTCCCGTCGGAATGCCTGATCGCCAGCGCAGGATGGCAACTTCCTAATATGGAATCTGAGTTTGAAATGAACTTGGATACTTGCTTTATTTAGAAAGAGATTCTCCTTTCTTCCTCGAGCGCTGTGATGCGGGATGGGCGGAGGTATCCTTCGAGGATCCCTCGGACGATCCTTTTTAGGTTCCCTTCTCTCCGTACGCAGACCGGGCCCGTGCGCCATCGTTCGTCAAAAGATATAAAGAACCTCGTCTTCTTCTCTGCACGCCTTCTCTCCTTCGCCCGCTTTCTCTCTCTCACCTACTTCGTCCGTTGACGTTCCCCTTCTTTTCTTTTTTTTTTATTTCCGGAGTCTTCACCATGTCTTCTTTCGCTTCCTCGCCGTCGCAATCGCCCGTATTGGCTCTAGACGAGTCCTATACACGTTCAGTCAAATCCGCTGTACACACCACACGTCTACAACCCATCCCACCCGCGTCGTCTAACCAGCCTTTCGCGCCACATACTCCCATTCTCACGTCCTCTCTCTCCAGCGCCACTACAGCCACGTCTCCGACACAGCAAAAAGTCCAGCCTAATTCCCCATCGCGACGCGTGTCCACAAACCCCATTTCGCTCCATAGCAGTCCTTGTCTTACGCTTTCCGGGCCTCTCAAAGTTTCATCTGAACATCCCGACTCCGGTATGGTAGACCCAATTTCTTTATCCGCGAAGCCTCGACATTCCATCATATGTAGGTCGTAAAGCTGTACCACAATTGACGTTTTATTGACGTATTAACTTGCACAAGCCTCCTTTAGTTTTCCAGGTGCTTCGAGTTCCACGACTACTACCCACGACCGCATTTTAGAGGGCCCTGCAGATTCTCATTGCATGTTAGCCTCGTTACCGTCGGCCGAGTCGACCACTACGTCTCAACAGACGCCGAACGTCTATATCAATGGCCTTCCCGCTCATTGTTCCGAACAGGATCTCTTCGCTCTCGCTCGTCCGTTTGGAAATATAAAAAGTGTTCGAACATTCACTAGGCACGTGAGCGAGAAACCAACGTTGGTCTTTATATCTCTCTGTCTTACCGGCGGCGAAGCTGACATTGACACCGCTTCTCTGTATAGGGGTTATGGCTTTGTTCTGTTAGTCGATCCTTGAACTACACATGGTTGGGTAACTCACTGAGGACATTCGCGCACCTCTTTAGGTTTAGCGACATCGAATCCGCTCGAAAGTGTATTGAAGGACTTCGAAATCTTCGAAATCTACACCCTTCGTTTTCCAAGGTAAGTCGTATTCAATCCCAGGCGGTCTTTTTAATGTTCTGTCGCAGCAAATCCATCGCATACCTGGCACAGAATACGCTCAGAATAGTGCCGCCCAGCCCACAGACCAGGATGAAAATTCATTCAAGTCGCGCATGGATAAACTCAAGGATGTTGCCTCGAGTAATCTCTACATCGAAGGGTGAGATCCTTGGTATTAATCTATTGCAACTGCTCAACAAACCAAAGACTCCCGTTGTCAGTAGATGAGGAGGTAACATTTCACGTACAATCGGGACAGATTTGGGTTGTTAACGCGTATTTTTGCAGAGTCTTGCTGCTTTGATGAAGCCTCACAAGATTAAAAGTAGTCGTTTCTTTCCAACTAAATTGAGCAACCCACCCAGAATCATCGCCTTCGTACGGTATGTCTACTTATTTCAGACTCACACTCGATACTCAACAGTGCATCAAGTCTGGAGACACGTGCTGCAGCTGAGGCAACTATCGAACGCTTACACGGAAGAATGGTGCGCGGATGGAATGATCCCGGTTGCAGGATTTCCGTGCGCTTTGCGGATAGTGCCGAACAACGAGAACTCAGAGTTTGTGTTTAGGTCTTCCCTTTTGACTTTGGCTCAAACGTGCTTACGTGTAGCGCGCCGAAAGGTCACAGAAGAGTGGGGATCAGTCTCCTTCACGGCTAACCATTGCACGCGCTGCTTTCCTTAACCTTCGTGGCCAGGAACTTCAAAATATCCGTAACGTTGTGGGGCCTAGGCCGCAGCGTCTCACCAACGCGCTGTCAGACAGTCAGGGACATCTCAGCCCTGGATCGGATTCTGGATTGCTTCCGATATCTCGTTCGTTACCTTCTACGCTGTGCTATCCATTCGGGCAGTCGCCATTATTATCGACAACAAATCCCCCGATCAACTCGGAGGTGAACACTCTGCTCCAATCGGTACAGCACATGGGCTTCGAAGATGAGGCGTTGGACAGTACGATGAGAGGCTCAGCCCTCCGTAATGAGTACTTCTTGCCACAACCAACGCTGTTATCGGCCATTGCAAATGCAACCTTGCCTTCTCCTGACCCACTTCCCATTGCGTTGCCTCGTGGCCACACTCAGGCGCAAAACGGATTTACTCCTGCCGAAGAACTTATTCTCGAGGCGCACGCGCGACGTCTCCAGCTGCACGCACGACTATCACATTCCTCGTCATTATTCGAACCCATATCCTCGTTGGGAAAGCATAATGCAAACGTTCGAGGCTTCGATCCGGTATCTCACGAATACTCCCCGGCATCAGCGCTCGCTGGAATGGCAACGACAGATACTTTGCCTACGATCTCCGGGGACGAACTTCACGCCGCGGGTCACCTGCAGCGTAAATTCGCTCGTGGCCTTCAAGGAGTACCTGATGGCAGTCTTCCCAACGTGCCTGCTACGACAAGCACCATGTTCATGCGCCAACCTAGTCATGCCGTCAGTATCGTCCCCCCACCACCAGATTATGAAGAGCCCGGGAAGCGACCAAAATCCCAACAACGTGTAGAGCGATCCAGGTCCTCCAAGCAGTTTTCTTACTCTTCCTCGTCGTTTAATAATCGCCAGCCTATTCCTTTGAACGAAAGCAAGTCAAATCACTCCGAGCCCTTGCTGCAAGCACCGACACACCAGAATGATAGAAACAGCAGCAACGACGGCAACAGCAACACCAGTAATACTACTTCGTGTGGCGAGAATATTGAATATCAACATGCCTATATGTATTCGCATGGCGACGCGCGGAGCTGCCCTGAGGACAAGCCTCTACGCTTCCGGTCTTCGTCTGTGTACCCAAAGGAATCCCCCCGAGTCTGTAAACACCACTCGACCGCAAGCGATGGAGTGAAGTCGCCTACCGTCGTGTCCCCCGCACTCACCTACTCTTCCCGTACCCCGTCGACGTTGAGTCCAGCGACGCCATTCTTTGGCTCTTTTACAGGCAGTCAAGATGCCTTTGGAGCGATTACAATGGAAAGCGAAGACTTGGCAGAGAGAAAACTGAAGGCGAGAGTGGTTAACATATGAGATAGGCTAGTTGACTTTTACTACTACCAGCATCGTGTTGCCCAGCGAGTCTACGGTGATTCTTTATGTTTATGTAACTACTTAAAGCTGTCGCGTTTGATCGTACATACTTCTGTAATAGCTACCACATATTATCCACAGTAGCCCACACCATGAAATTCTTGTAGCCCTTAGACCGCAGGCTACGTACACTGGTGCGATATTCGTGGCCGGCGCACTGTATCATCCTCTAGATAATCCGAGGCACCGGCACCAGAACTGTAGAAACTACTAACAAGTTATTGGGACAACCAGCCACATGCGAATGCCAACTTGAGGCCGATGATTCGTGCTGGACCACTTATGTACCGCCGATGCCCACGTTCGGAGCTTCAAGTCCCTGTTTGCTCGGTCACCCGGAATACGGTCCCATACATGGCCAGACAGTGCAACGAGCCTTGAAGCTTGAAGCTTGAATTTCGCGTCCATTTCCTCCGAGTGACGGCTCGCAGAATCAGAACAGTTCCGGTCTCGGTAACGTGGTTCGGACGGCGGGATGGCCCTAGGATGGTCGGTGGTACCAATAGACAAGTCGGCGCGGCTTTTCAAGTTGGCATAGCCGGTTTTAATATCAATGTAAAGAACTATCATACTGAGTGATGTGCCTACCATTATGTAAGCTGTGGCTGTGCATACTACTACGTCGACGAAACACAACCCTCTGCTATAAGGTGCGTTGTATGTACTTGCTACGTGGCCCACAGCCAGCGAGCTTCCGGTTGTTCGGATTTGGCGCACGACTGTAACGTTGTGTGTTCAACATTTGACACCAGATGAACTTATGAAGTACCATCGTCCTCACAGCCTCTCCAAGAGGCCAGCTCTTTCGGTCGCCTATGAATATATGCCAGTCGACCACCAGGTGCCAGAGCAGCCCTACGCAAGCTAACCCCATCAAAACGATCGTTTTGCTAGCGCATGAACTAAGTGACTGAGCGAAAAAACTGGGCAACCGAACGTGCTTTCGGGCCCGGGTGAAAGCCGTCACAGTACTCGAACGTGCCCCCGGAGTCCGGTCTGTTCACTTATCACAGGCTCGTTCCACCGGAGGATATCTTCTCAGCACAATATCCGGCTTGTTTCATGCCTGTTTTGGTGGGCTATCATCAGAACCTGATCATCGCCTTGACTAACTGGCGAGCGCTCTGACTCTTTGACATCATGATTCGTGATACCGATGGTCGCCTTGGGGGGGGGGGGGGGGGGGGGAGGAAAAAACCCCGGCCCCAAGGGAAGACCGTCGCCGGCTTTTTAAGAAAAACGGGTAGTGTCCTGGA
>JBBPMU010000234.1:0-22412 GCA_038090475.1 Wakefieldia striispora | reverse complement strand
GCGGGCGACGTTTCCGCCTTTTTGCAATTATGAGTCGGACACGCGGGGGGGGGGGGGGGGGGGGGGGGGGACTTGAACGAAAACTCTCGAGCTCAAGTGAAACCTTGTCCTAGCTTTCTAAGAAAGACGTGAAGTCGCTCGAATTCAGTGAGTCAAAGTCTGGGCTATTCCGACAGACACCACTCCTATTGCTGCCAAGTCTCATCCGAGCGAGTGGTATCCGCTATCCCTCCACCCTCTCAAGTCTTTCTGGTCACTCTTCTGGTGGGTCCTGGGATCTAAGAACTTATGATGCCGCCTCTCCTGCCTTCCTGATCGTCGGAAGCCAAACGCATTTCCTCGTCTGAGGTAGGAGTATTTCCTATCTCTTTTGTCCACGAGTCTCCGCGCGTAAGCCTTACACGCGCAACATTGACTGCATCCCAACTTGTGAGGTATGGCAGTCTGTTTCGGTCGTGTATCTTCTCTCCCTGACACTCCAGTGGGAAGTTATAAATACGTACGTCTTCCTTCCATGTTTTTCAGCATCTTTCAACGCTCCCCAGTCTTTTAATTCCTGTCGTGAATTGAGATATTTCATTTCCTTCCATCCGCAGCCAACATGGCGAGTCCGCCCGATTCATGGGTACGCCACGTTCAAAATACTTGGTGGCCGCCGCCCCCTTTTTTTTGTGGGCCTCCCGGACGGATCAAGATGGCATGATTCATAGTACCTCTATCACCCGGTTTTCTGACCACTACTACCGAGAAAGCTGGCTAGATCTGCCGCTGGGGGGATTCGATTTGGGACCCGGCCACGCTGAGCTCGATCTCCCCGCAGACTTCCCAGCCTAATTTTTGTGGCTTGTGTGTGAGTAGTAGTCCCACACTTTCTGAGCCTATTGGCGGTAGTGCCAGTCACATCATCGGCCTGTTTATTATCGGAATACTCGCTGTCTCATCGCACTGTTCTGCCCGGAGACAAACAAGGTCAGCCGAAGCCTGGCATGTGTTTACCGCACGCTGTCACCTTGCGGACCCATTCCATGGCGCGGCATTGCCAGTGGTGCTTCATCATAAAATACGATGGAGAAAGTGGCATAACAGATGGTTCTTTCGCAGTAGAAGGAAATTCAGTACAAGACCAGTATCATGGATCATATCAAGGGGTTTTGTTGCGGTACTGGTGCTTTGAGAACGGCTGGGGGTAACACACCAAAATATGGCCCGGGTAAACACGCATTCAGCGTTCGATTACTTGGTGCTCCAGCCGGTGTGAACCACAGAGTTACCACAAGGCGTTGGACTGGTCGGCATAACAAGCATCTTGGTGGACCAATAGGATTTCGCGGTGGAGCGGAGAATGAAAAGACGATCGGTCGAGTTAGAAAGCGGGTATTTTTTTGATATTTTTAGTTGGTTGTTTTTACACCAGCAAGCAATTTAATCCGTCGCTCGTTTCTCGACTACTTTCTTTACTCTCTTTCACATCCTCCGAACATGTTTTCTCGTACCATCCTCGCTGCTGCTGCCCTCGTCGCCGCCGCTCAGGCCCAGGTTACCATCACCAACCCCAGTCCCTCTTCCTGGTGGGGTATGTTTTTGTCACTTCTGAGTTCCCACCTCGACGCTCTCTTATCCGACTTTTTGATCAGTTTCTGGCTCTTCCAACACGCTTGCGTGGACTTGCGACACGTCTCCTTACTCCGCATACACGGTTGTGTCAGTATCACCTCATCTTGTCCCTACCGTGTAAACGTCTGACTTACTCGGGCGCTGGACCAGCTTGTCCAACTCGGACACGAGCATCTTGGCTGCCCCCCTCGCCCTGATTGCTTCTGTCCCTAACTATGACTGTTCCTACACAGTCAACGAGCAGCAGTCGACCCAGGCTGCCTCCGCCACTTGGACCGTCTCGCTCGCGAACACCGTCAACATCAGTGACGTGCGTTCTATACTACCTACTTCTCTCTTGTCGTTCTCATTGTATGCAGATCTATGCCTCAGCCCAGTTTGAAATCAAGGCCAAGGGGTCTTCATACCCTGCTACGACCTCTTCGGCGTCTGGCACCGCGACCGGCTCTGCCGCCTCTTCCTCCTCGACCTCTACCTCAAGCAAGTCCGGCGCTGCTACCAACTACATCCCTGTTGGCATGAGCATGGCAGCTGCTCTCTTGCTTGGCCTCATTGTCGCTTAAACGATTACAGCCACATGCGTGGGAGATGTCAATGGACCGAGTTTGGAGTGAAAGCTATTACATCGTCTTGGACTTGCGCGTGTGTTGTGTTCCGACGTGCGTCTCATGGCTCCCATGTATGGAATTGATACGCTCTGTGGACGTCTATTATATACCCTATGCAGAGACAGTCAGCGTGACGATCATCTCTTTCTCTTTTTAATGTCTTGTGGTTTGTTTCTGGACTGACTCTCGACCTTGCGTTGACTTGTTTTCTTTCTTCCGTGCCTCATGTTGTTGCTTGTGAATTACCTGTTGTTCGTGTCGTGTTGCGATATGGACATCTTTTACTTCCTGTCTGATAGAGATGGTGTCGCCTGTGGATCGTGTTCAGCATCGACAGGCGTGGCAAGACGAGAAAGTGCGTGAACTTTGGTCATCATACATCATGCCATTCCGAGTAGACATCCTTCAATCTGCTAACGAAATCGTTACGTACTGGGCCAATCTGACCATCTCGACATGGGGGAACATTGGAACGAGGCCCTCACCCGCCGTGCGCCAAATCGAACCCTTCATAACGCCTGGTGAATGACACGAAACTAGTACATCCCAGCATCAAGCTCCAGGTCGGCGCACACCTTCAACTCCATCGACGGCTCTGATCGATTATCTCTACCACCTCTCACCGCTCGAGGCAATCGCCATCAGGGAAACCATACATGATGAAGTCGAGCGTGAGCCCGGGGAAGAGGCCCAACAGGAACCATGCCAACGCCAGGCGGATCACGAATCGTACAAGACCGCACCACTTCGAGGTGTGGTCGCACGTCGTGCGCCCTCGTCTTCCCCGCGTCGGTGTGATATATCTCGGTCCCGTCGACGTCGGCAGGTAACGCAGGGATCTGACGGGCGTCCAGTGGAAGGGCGGATAGACCTGAGAGGCGGGCAGTGTCTCGAGAGCGACGTCAGACTCTGCAAGGTAGGACGGCGTTTCGCTGTTTAGGTTCGAGAACCGCGAAGCACGTTCCAGCATGGGCCAGGCTCGTGCGGTTCGTTCGACGACGTGATCGTCGATGAGAGCGTGATGGAGGTCGAGGGTGGGCGAGATGTTTGGGCGCAAACAGCGTTTCGAGGGCTCGGGGAGACACAAGCCTGCTCGTGGTGGTGATCGATCGTATAGAATCTTGCCACGATGGCCGTGAAGCCAAGGCCGTGCACACTTCAGGTATCCGATCTGAGTCGTACAACGAGAGTCGTACCTGTCTCAGCCCTGGAGAGAGAATGGCCTTCAAGAGACGAAGTGCTGAGGACGTGAAGCAAGAGAGGCCGAGCTCACGGATTGCAGGGAAGGAGGGAATGGGATCAAAAGCCTCCGGAGGGTAACTCCGGTGGAATGTGAATGATGTGAGGCTAAGGAAAGATCCTGCGATCACGAGGTCTTTAGAAAGTTACATGGAACCACTGTCGTTGGTGCCAACTAAGAAATAATGCATTTGAGTGCGTACGCCACTTTAATGACGGAAAGACTGCCACACAAGTTATCGACGGACCATACAGGCTGTTGATGGTAAGAGATTTGGTGGTTGGATAATGCTCAAGGACATGTGCCAATAGGGCATGACCATCATATATCGCTATCATTGTATAAATGGAGTGATTCGAGAACAACTGGACGTGCTATCTTGTGCACAGATGTTGCAATCTCGGGAGTAATGGGAAGGCAGGACACGAACCAAAAAGCGTTTCGAGCGCGCTGAATATAGGATTGTATTGTACGCGGTCATGCCATAGGGACTTACTCCATGCGAGCTCTCTATGAATTGTGCGTGCATCAGTGGCCTTTCCCAATCTTGCAAGGATGGCGGCATTGCAAATGTCTGGGATGAGCAACAAAACCGTCAAATTCAATACACACAGGCAGGTAATAGGACAGTACCTGGTGTAGTCCAGGATCACTCGATACATGTAGAATTTCCCGAGGAAAGCATAAGGTGAGAGGTCCCAATGATGCCTGAGTGTGCCAAAGCATTGACAGGGCTGGAGTGTGAAACGCACGGCATGTCCTCGCCAGGGCCGCAAGGTCTCTGGTACGACCGTCCTTGGTGGTACCAGTGGAGACGTGCTCAAAAATTTCAAGCCTGATCTTGGGAACATTTAGACAGGACATGGAAAGGAGCAACACAAACTTTGGTAGCGCGCGACATTGACAATTCCGAATCCGAGTCATAGATGCCCCTAAACTTTCATATTGATTATGCGAGTCGTTGCCACAAAGGTTTGACTCGACATATTTGACAAATAATTGGTGGCAAGAAGGCTCTGTGCTTTTGGATCCCAGGCAGCATTCGGGCAAGTTTGATCAGATCCTCAAATCAGTCAGTGACGGCACCACTAACTGACCAGTGTTGCCAGTTTCCTCCGGCATCGTCTACGGGGCGAAATGGTGGTACATACTTACCACTTAGACAATCGTATGCTCCCATAGATTCGGCACTAATGTACGAGAATTCGTCAGAGTGAATGATGAGAAACGTCATTTGCGTTGGTGCCGCCACTCCCACTGTGGTATGTTTGGGTAATAAGATCGGTCTCTTGTGGATCGGAGCAATGGATCGGAGAAACGTACTTTTTACGTAAGCACGGGATCTCCGGGGTGCAACGAGGTCGTGGTGAGGACGTCACGGTAGAGGTGCTCACTTTATTCTCCTAGCTGCCTCGATGGTGGGGAATCCCGACACGATGACACCATAGGTATTCAAGTTCTTGCGTCACACGGTGACACGATATCGACTCGGAGCCGCCCCGAGCGAGGAATGTACTTAAGTACTACATACTTAGCACCGCGTGCACCGTTCGTACTAGGAGTCCTACAATGCCATCCTCCAGGCATTTGAACATATTACAGGACGAAACGGCGGTATCTAGTTATCAGTTGGACGGTGCCGATAGCCCGGACGACGAAGAATATTCGCTGTGAGCCTGTGATGCTGCCCACTAATACCCGGTTTGGGGCACAAAACGAGGAGAGGTCACCCTCTTTGCGCATCAGAGAAACAAGGCACAAGGAAAGCTCGTCGCCCGCGAATGTCTTTTCTACATGTACTTGCAAGGGAACATCGGAAACGGGACCCTTGATACTATGACTTACCCGCTGTGTGCTGGTAGACGAAATCATAACGCCCAGTGAACGACAAGAAGCCGCCTTCAGCCTGGGATGGATGTATCATACAGGGCACAAAGGCATTGACACACAGCTGACGTGCTGGTGTCAAACCCCGTCGGCATACATCTTCAACTCCGTCTGCGTCTCTGATCCATTGTCTCCATCACCTTTTCCCACTGCATACAATCGTCATCAGTGGAACCACACATGACGACTTCGAGCGTGAGCTCGGGGAAGAGGTCCAAAAGGAACCCTGCAACGCCGGGAGGATCCTCGATCGTACAATTCGCTGAGATTTCAAGACATGGTCCCGTTTTGCAAGGCTTCTTCGTTCCTGTGACGGTTTGAACTATCTTGACATCCGTGGGCAGTGCGGGGATCTGGCAGGCGTCCAACGGAAGGCTGAGGTATGTAAGACGCGGACAGTGTCTTGAGAACGAAACCAGACTCTGCAAGGTAGGTAGAGGGGGGTATTTAGCGCATTGGTCCCAGATAGAGAGACCTTCCAGCATGGGCCATGCTTTTGCAATTCGTTCAAGTAAGTGGTCGTCGATGGTAGAGCAAGCCACGTCCAGGTCGGTAAGATGCCTGAAGGCAAAGAGAGTTTCAAAGGCTCGGGAAGACACAAGACTATCCGTGAAGGTGATCGATCGCATAGATTCTTTCCATGATGTACGCGAAGCCAAGACTGTGCACACCTCATGTACCCGATCCGCTGTGTCATACAACGAGAGGCGTATTTGCCCGAGCTCTGGGGAGAGAATGGCCTTCAAGAGATGAAGTACTGAGGATATGGAGCACGAGACATTGAGTTCAAGGAGCACAGGGAACAAGGGAACTGCCAGGGGACCAAAAGCCTGCAGAAAGCGATCCTGCGAAAATGTGAATGATGTGAGGCTTGGAAATGATCCCACGATAGTGAGGTCGTTATAAAGTTCCAAATCGCCACCCTTGGCAGTAACTAAATGGTGTGTTTTGAGTGCACCTGCCACATTAATGACAGAGATACTATTTACATTTCGAGTTGCTGATGCTGAGAGATTCGATGGTCGGGTAATGCTCTAGGACTTGCGCCAGCAGGGTATGATCATCATATATATTGCTACCGTTGGACAAACTGAGTGACTTGAGAACGACCGGACTTGCTATCTTGCACACACATGCCGAAGCGATCTGGGTGTCTAGACACAGAGAATGTGGAGTAGGTACAGGGAAGATCCGACAACATTCAAGGTGTTGCAGCCTCGGGAGCAATGGGAAGGCGGGACATGAGTCAAAAAGTGTTTCAAGCGCGCCGAATGTGGGATTGTATTGCTTGCGGCTATGCCACTCGGGGCACCTTATGAGCTCTCTGATGAATCTTGCGTGCATCAGTGGCCTTTCCCAATCTTGCAAGGATGGCGACCTTGCAAATGCCTGGTATGAGTGACAAAACCGTGAGGTTCAACACAGGCTTGTGGGTAATAGCGCTATACCACCGTTGTTGTGCAATAGGATTGTCCATTACCACTCGATACGTGAAGGATTTCCCGAGGGAAGCACAAGATGAGAGGTCCCAATGATCGCTGAGTGTACCAAAGGATTGACACGGCTGGGGTGTGAAATGCCCGGCATGTCCTTGCCAGGGCTGCAAGATCTCTGGCACGACTACCCTTTGTGGTGAATACGTGCTCGAAAATTTCGAGCCGGATCTCTGGAATGTTCAAGCAGGACATCGAAAGCAAGAGCAAGTAGCGTGCAACCCGTACTCAAAGGGCATTGAATATTGAATTAGCAACATGGAGGAGCGGCCGCCGACTTCAAATCAGCTGGACTTTCCCACTTGGTACAGATGATCGATGATCGATGAAGCTGGAGCCCTGCTGACTCACCCGAGTCTTTAGGTATCACTGGCGCGGCCTCAACTAGTGTGTCTATGGTTGCCGCAAGCCTTTATCTAGTTTAAGCTACCTCATGCAAGGGTCCGAATCTTCGCTGATCGTCATCACGCTACCCCCAAACTCAAATACAGATGGCCCCGTACTTTCTCTCTCTCGTTCCGATCGTCCCGATCATTGACGTATATGAATAGAATAGAACGGGGGCAGAGGCGGTTTGCTATACACCGTGACAGGCACCACGGTGGGCGGTGATCTGTATCTGATCGGTCGCGGGAAATATCGTGCTCGAATTGTGGGTCGGTGTCGGGCGATCCTGTCGATACATTTGTTGATATGACATGACGTGCACTTCCCCTGATCATCGCTCTACGGTGTACTCCACGAAAGCGAGACACGGGAGGTGCGATGTGTCGGAAGTACTTCGAAAAAGGTCACAACACTACACTGCTTGGAAGTCGGACGGCTGGAAACGCGCGGTATTCCGTCAGGAACCTGCCATATGATGCTCCTGAACTGGGAATTGGTGCGCTGCGTCAAGAGCTGACGTAGTCGAGCATCTGGGCGACTTCGTACTGCGAGGAAAAACAATCGTAGGTCAAGGCGAGAAGTACAGCCTCACGTACCTCGTGCAATGATTTCCGCCATCCCGTAACCATGTCACCGCCTGACGTGACTGCATCGGTACCAATGCGCGTCGAGGTAGTCTACAGGGCACCATCTTGACAACCGAGTTTTTATACCTGATCGTTTCGAACAAGATGTAATGCGGATAACCCAGAGGCCAACGTGGCGATGTCGATGTGCTGCCTGTGACGCCTGTGAGCAGGCAGGGATCCTCGCCGAAGTCGTAGACGACGACGGGGAACCAGCTGATAGGCATGCAGAGATCGAATGAAGCTTTACTGAGATAGTTTAGTCGAGCCAATATAACCACGTGGTGGCGCAATTCGCACTACGACCGTACCTGGATGATACACCGTGCTGTCCTCCATATGCGACTCGCTGCCTAAGCGCTTGGATTGTGGAGCCAATCATGAGCGGCTCGCAGTGTGTAGTAGATAGGATCGAGTAAGCCTCAGCCTATTAGTACGCACGAGCTTGGCGGCTGCAGTTGTTCTGGTCCGAGTCCGATGTAGCCTCCCATAAGCGGACGCTTGTCTTCTGGGTTAGAATGACAGTCGTTCCTAATCTTATAGGTATAGGTATGTGGGTGCTCGGGTTGTTGTGGTGGTTCAAGGTGAATGTCCCATGCTCCCACTAGCCTGCCAATGAGTCAATGGTAAGCAGTGCAGGTGGTAGTATCGCTATTTCAGTGGCGTAGGGATGCAAATGCCACGTTCTCTTTGAAGTTGGGACTTTCAATGGGGACTTGAACGTTTGAACGCTCTCTGGCAGCGATACGTGGGAAGATGCGATGTGTCGAGACACTTATGTAATAACTGCCATGTATACCATCGAGCTTGCGTCGAGTCGGAGAAGTTGCCCAACGATGTTATGAGCAGGAAGGCAGGGTCGACAGGATCAGCTTGGCAAGGTCAAGTCATACGCTAACGTCTGGGAAATCAAATAGAAACTTTTTCATGCGCATGACAATATGTACCCCATTCTATTTTTTGATGACACCTGATGGGGTCTAGATCGGCATCGTCCGGATAACTCCTATTAAAATGCGCAGGATGCTGCGTCGAATTGGCATCCATTCCTCTCTTGATCCATCATGGCAAACGTCTACGTGCGTCTCTTGCTCCGATCCGTCTAGATCCTATGTTGATTGACTCCAGTTCGATATCGAAATCGGCGGCACGAAAACCGGCCGCATCGTGTTCAAGCTCTATGACGAGGCCGTGCCAAAGACCGCCAAGAACTTTCGCGAACTCGCCACGGGCCAGCACGGCTTTGGCTACGAGGGTTCCGCCTTCCACCGCGTCATTCCACAGTTCATGCTTCAAGGTGGTGATTTCACGCGTGGCAACGGCACCGGTGGTAAATCCATCTACGGAGAGAAATTTGCAGGTCTGTATACCCCCCGTCCAAGATGATCGTCGGATTGCTTATGTATGAAAATTGAATGGTAGATGAAAACTTCAAAATGAAACATTCCAAGCCATATTTGCTCTCGATGGCGAATGCTGGCAAGAACACTAACGGTTCGCAATTCTTCATTACTACTGCGATCACCTCTTGGCTCGATGGAAAGCACGTCGTGTTCGGTATGTCGACCCTGTCAAACAGTATTCTTCTAGGGACTGACTCGCCCTTCAGGCGAAGTTGTTGAGGGCAAGGGAGTCGTTGATGCCGTCGAGAAGGTTGGCTCAGAGAGCGGAAAGACTAAATCGAGGGTCGTGATCACCAAGTCTGGTACCGTCTAAATGTAAGCTAGGGGGTGAAGTGAGAAGCACATATGTATTGAGCACTCGCTATGTACGACTCCGTCCTGCGACTCGCACTGTGTCTGCATAGGCTGTAAAAGGTGGGTTGATTGCTTATTGCTCGTATTGCTCCATGGCCTGGATTCCTATGTGCTTGACAGACACTACCGTCCCCGTCACCCCTCCCGGCGGTTGGGTTCTTTGGAGGTAAAATTTGCACCTGCTATTGTAAGAATGACGGCGACACTATTAGATTTCGTCGACAAGTACATACAATCTGGTCCCGAGATCCCTGAAAAATATATACGTTTAAAGTCCTCCTGGCGGTATGTAGTTCTGGGAATTTTTCGTATCTTCGAGGCTCGGACCTGACACTCCCTGGTCTGATGAATTGAGCGAGTCTCACTAGCGTGAAGTCGCAGGATAATGAGTTTGTATCATCAGCATTTTTGACCCAGGTCAGGATTTCAAATCAAAATATTTGAAAGTTAGGATCAGAACCCCAGTGAGAACTTGAGTTATGTGGTAAGTGAATGGAATAAGGATCAAAACATTCAAGGAATAGATGACAATGAGGTAACGGACCGCGATGTTGGCCACTACCAGTGAGGGCGGGCAGGAGGAAACCGGTGAGACTCTCAGAGGGGCCACCCACATTAAATATGCGTTTACAGTGAGATATAGCTAGGCAGCACGGAATATTTTTCATGCGCGCAAAATATGTGTATCCCATTTTGGTTTCTTTTTTCCTTTCCAGTGATCATCTGATATGAGGAGTGGGGCTCGGCATCGTCCGGAGCCCTCCTGTTAAAATGTGTGTTTAGCGTCAGATCCCGCTTCCATCTCTCTCTCGACCCATCATGGCAAACGTCTACGTGAGTCTCCTGCTCCGATCCATGTGGATCTCGTGCTGATCGACTCTAGTTCGATATCAAAATCGACGGCGGGGAAACTAGCCGTATCGTGTTCAGGCTCTACGACCAGGCCGTGCCAAAGACAGCCAGGAACTTCCGGGAGCTCGCCACGGGCCAAAACGGCTTTGGCTACGAGGGTTCCACCTTCCACCGCATCATCCCCGAGTTCATGCTCCAGGGCGGTGACTTCACCCGCGGTGACGGCACCGGTGGTAAATCCATCTACGGCGAAAAGTTTGCAGGTCCGTCTATCTGCGCCCCTTTCCGCCCGCAGCGTCCGCGAGGTGCTCACACGATGGGGTTGTAGATGAAAACTTCCAATTGAAGCATTCCAAGCCGTATTTGTTGTCGATGGCCAACGCTGGCAAGAATACCAACGGCTCGCAATTCTTCATCACCACCGCCGTCACCTCGTGGCTCGACGGGGCGCACGTCGTGTTCGGTATGTCGCTGTCGCACCATGCTCATCTCGGGATTGACTCGCGTTCCACTGGCAGGCGAAGTTGTTGAGGGCAAGGATGTCGTCGACAGGATCGAGAAGGTTGGTAGTTCAAGCGGAAAGCCCAAACAGAAGGTCGTGATCGTTAAATCTGGTACTCTCTAAACGTAAATCTTGGGGTGAAGGTGAGAAGTATGTATGTATGTGTGGAGACTATGTATTAGTGTGGGAATCCGTGATCTCGTTGACTATGAAGAATCTGTCAACGAACAGCAAAGCAACGGACTCGAAGACTGACATTCGCGATGTGTGGAGGAGCCAATCAAATTGGGACGTGAACAAGCTTCAAGTATGTAATAGTTTTTCTCGGGATGTTTGTGACACCGTGCGAACCGTATCATATGTGCGTCATATGGCGTGATGACAAGATGCTGGATGCCAGTGACTACTGCCATACACACGCCTCGAGCTGCGGAATCAGAAGCAAAAATACCATTCGGGTGAACGCAATCTTCACGAGCAATGTTCGATATCCGGACGTTTCGAACTTGAGGCAAAACTTGTGCCGTTGGTCCAACTGTGGCGCCTTTGCACAGGACAGCCAGTCGCCGTCCTGAATGATGATGGGGACGTACGCACAGATCGGCACCTGCGCAAATGACTCCAATCAAATGAAATTGGGCTAGACAGCACAGCAGCAGTTGTCCAACACTCGAGCATCCATCGTCGTACGTACACACTAGAAGCACAAGACATATTTACCAGCCTCCCGCGTTCACAACTGCACCTCGACGATACAATGCATCGCCCTCTGTAGACGACTCGTCTACTAGACAAAACGTGGCGTAAGTCCGCCTCGGAACGGAGGCGACGACACTCACCGCTTTCATCGACGCTCGCGTCATGGGGTAGCGCTTGCGGACGTCGTCGACGTCGATCTCAGCCACGGTAACCTCTGCGTCCATGTCCTCGTTCACGAGGGTCACATCGGAATCCATCACCCGCATCTCGATATCGTCCGCGTGTTCCCCATCCATACCGACCTGTGCGTCATTCGTCGGACCGCGCTTCGATGGATCGCTCGTTCTACCGCTCCCACTTGCGTGCAATCCGCCATCCACGCCGTCGACCGGTTTCTTGGCTGCTATCGGTGGCGGCATGTACGTGATGACACGTCGTTTTGCCTCAGGAACCCGCACCGACGGCATCTGCGTTAGACCAGGGATCGGGAGACGGAAACACCCAGACTGTTTCATCTTGTTGGGCCCCAGCGCGCGCTTTGTCGGGCGCTTCGTTCGCGCTAGCGTCGACCACTCGGCGTCCAGATCGTCGTCCTCGCCAAAGGCATACGCGGAAGGACGCTGAGGAGTAGACTTCGGTGCCATCGGTCGGGTCACGGGTCGTAGCGCATTCATGCGCGATTTTTTGGGCGCTCGAGTGAGGTCAGGTGAAGCCAGGCGTTTGCGTGGGGGGTCCGGGGTGCGTATATGCGGAGAATCTATGCCACGCTGTCGTCCTTCAGAAACTAAAGGAAGAGGGGGAGGAAATGGGGGAGACGTGTCGACCACCTTATCAAGCGCGTCCAGTGCCGCCTTCTGACCCTCGTTGTCATGGAAGAGAGACCGCGGGGAAGCAGAACGAAGCGCGCTGCTAACTAGCGAGGTTGTACAGAGGGGCGTGGACACGACGGGCGGTAGCCGCGGCATCATGCGTGCTGAGGGACGAGGACCTTGATATGACTTACCGGGAATAAGCTAGGTTTGATACAGATCTTACCTGAACCTGAAACATGCGAGGGACATCCAGGGGAACTGTGACGAAAGGGAGGGCCGAATTTGTCACCGGTATCAGACGCGTTCCGAGGAGCTGCGCAGCGCAATGGAGATGAGTGGGAGTCTCTGCGTATGGTATCCATTCCTTTTGGCTTGCCTGCAGTGGGAACATGGACAGGTTCGATGGGAGCCTCCAAAAAGGGGGATACATGCGCCGGATTTCCCTTTTCAAGCGTTTCCACTACACGGACTGACGATTCGTTTCGCAGTATCTGATGGGTAGAATGCGGATCGAACAATGGAACACAGTCTGGACCCACGCGAGGCTGTGACAGTGCGAGAGCGCGATCTCGTGCGATTCCGCCACCCTGGTGTGACCCCTGGGTCGTCGTGGCACATGCAAGCTTATCTACGCGAGGACCATCATTGGAAACGTAGCTGTCGAGGACGGGTGGGATTTGTCGTCCCTCTCGCGGCTTACGTGGAGCCTGTTTCTTGAACGCCTCGACGATCGGATTGGGCAGTGACTTCGGAGATGGTCTTGATAGTCCAGACGACCTCTCTGTGGCAACCTTTGGAAGGGAAGAACGTGTTACCGCGTTTATCCGAGCGATACTCCAAGGATTCGGGCGGTACTCGACGGTCTCGTATCTACTGGAGAGGTCCATCGCGTCACTGGTGTCCGCTTTCGCGATCGTATTCGGGTTGACGTCAGGTTCGTGACTCACGTCCGAGTCCGAATCTGAATCTGTTATGCAAGCCCGGGGACGCGTTCTCAGACTGAATGTCCAGCATGTAGCACCGGATGTTGCCGTTGTCATGGATGCCGGAATGAAAGCCCGAGGGACCAGGTTGCACACGGTTGTTTGGCAAGACCCTTTGGAACAAACAACCGCTTCAAGTTATATACGAGGCAGCCAAGCATTACATTTATTCATCATATCCGAACTTGACGTAGCTCTTGTGGTCAACATCTCTAATCTTTATGTGCGCTCGGTCTTGGCACGATTGACATTTACGTCGATTCGGCGGCATTGAATGATAACCACACCACAGCTTTTACTTAACTCGCAGCTTTACCAAAATACCACAAATGTGGTCATGGTGCCAAGATTACGACGGCAAAACGGCGTCCGTTAATGCTGACGCACATTGGCTTTTCTCTCCCGACAGGCTTGCGGTCATTGGTCACCGCAACTCTCGATCGGGTATAAAATCGGGACACTATGGACGCGCCTTGCCACCAGGATCCCCGCCACTGGCAGCCAATCGGCTCACCAAACACGATCAACTGTAACTAGTCATGTATCCCTCCGTCCCATCCATCACCATGGGTGAGCCCGTTCTCACTATCGAAAGCCGCGATGTCGAAGCGAACACATTGGCGGAAAGGAGGACACTCAGATCGTATTTGCTGGAAGAGCTCGACACGACGCGGGTCTCGGCACCCCTGTCTGCTTACTGTTTCATGACTGGCTTCATGTAGGTTTCTTCCCTCGTCTCCTCTCGTCTCTCGTCTCTCGCTCATCCGACCATTCAGTGATACGGTGTGCTTTACTGCTATCTATATTTGGGTCGGTTTCCAGACTGGCAACACTGTACAAGTATGTCCCGTGGCTTACCCACGTTTGTCCTGCTCACCCGTGCTACAGCTTTCACTGGCCGTTGCACGGCTACTCAATGGTTCACATAATTTTACCTTCCATACTGCGGATCGACAAGCCCTTTGCTCTCTGCTCTCGTTCATCTGCGGTGCCACTCTCGGACGGATCGGCGACAGAATTGGGTACAAGACGCGGGGCTGGATGGCACTCGGCACTTTCCTCCAATCCCTCTTCACCATGATCGCCGCGATAAGCATCTGGAAGAGCCACGAGAGTAGCATCTCAGATTCCCGCGGAGACCCCGCTTGGCTGAACCTCCTCTCCTATGTCGCCATTGCCGCCGTCAGTGCCAGCATGGGTCTGCAGGGTAACATGGCCAAGCGTCTCTACACGGAATTCTCGACGACCGGTATGTTCTCTCGATTTTATACCGTCCACCGCCAGAGAAGTGACCGGACGCCAACCCGCACACAGTCGTCCTCACCACGACGTGGTGCGAACTCATGACGGAACCAAAACTGTTCCACGTGCACCGCCTCGACAGCCCGCGCGACCAAAAATTGTTGGCCATCCTTTTCCTCTTCCTTGGCGGTTTCACCGGTCGGACCGTACTCGACAGACTCGGCGACGCTGGCACGCTCGGTGTAGGGACCGGCATCCGTCTTTTGGTGGCAATCTGGTGGCTCATCACTCCCGCCAAGAGATTCGCCAAGGACGCCAAAGAATGAACAAGGTTCCATGACACGTCTATCACGCTATCACGCTTGGCATTCCTGCGGTAGGCGAGGGTTGTCAGGGCGTGGTTGTACTCGGAGTGTAGTGAAACGATGACATGGTGTGCGCATCGATTTCACGACAAAATAGACATCACGAGGTTAGACAAACGGACTCACGACTTGACGTACAGTGTGTTTGTATCTGTTAAAAGTGCCTATGTATCCTCCCCTTTTGTGTATATGATAGCTCGTTTACGTGCCACTCCATAGAGAATAGACTGGAGGATGTTTTTGTGCAGCTCAGTGTTTGGTACTGCCGGGCTCCGTCCGAGTCTCGCAGGGAATTCTAATTTCTAGTCAGATGACCGTACCATACCTTGGCGATCTGATCCAATGACTGAAAAGCTGCGGACTGCGGAAGCAAATCGAGTCGGGTCGAATGCAATGAGCCCATCCTTGGCCAAAGTGACGAACATGCCGCCACCACGCCCCCTTTTAGCGCACCCCAAAAATTATTTGGCATCGCTCGGGCGAAACCGGAACGCACAGCCATTTTATCTTTGACAGGCTTCTTGGGCTTGGCCAAGGCCTAGATCTACCAGATTGGCAGGCGAATGCACGTCGTTCGCACATGCGTTGAGCGAATGGGCTTGCGGCGATCACGCGGTTTCCTTGTATGGCGTATCGCCGCTCGGCTCGGTGCCTCTGATTGTTTTTCCGATCGTACCTGAGGCCTAACGGGGGTTTTCATCTCCAAAGCAGTATGCCGCTGAAATGAAACGACTGCATGTCCTGGTCTTCGTGACTAATGCGCTCTCCGATTGGCCAGTCGGCATCTTAGCGAATTAAAAGTCGTCCCAGTGCGACATGACTCATTTTCAAGGAACCGTTTGAAACGGAGTTCAAGTCGAACAAGGGTATATCTCAGGTCCTGGCATCTCCTTGCGGGTAACTTCGTAGATAGGTGTCGCAGTGATGTAATGAGGCCCTTGGCATCTTCTCCTCTCTTACCTCAAAATTCATCTTGGGTGGCCGATCCGATCCAGGGCGTCAGTAAAGCGCCGCGTAGCCCAGCCTACCTGACACTTTCCCATGACCGCACCACGATGCAGGCCATGCGTACAACGTCCAGACCCATGGATGCTTTCGTGATAGGCCGTCATACTTCCGACCTAGTTTTTCCCTACTTCCGACAACCCCGGGAAAGACTGACACTCACTCGTGTCAGTATCAAGGGAAACGAACTCTAACTTGGTCGGTCGTGTCAATACCTTGTTAGTGACGTGAACAAGTCACAAGGATGATCTACGCAAGCATGACCCTATCGGTCCTCTCCTGGCGGTCCCATCAATATTCGCGTTTGTATTCACGGTGATGCGGGTGGTATCTCACCATGTACGGCAGTCTACTGATTCCAGTTCAGTGGTTCCTCGGACGTCAGCCTATCAGCAACCTAGTTCAGCCGACGGTACGAAGTGACTCCGGAAACGCATCGGTTATGTACCACCCATGACGAATGGCAGGCCTGGAAATAAGTAACCAGTCCGTCACGTAAAAGGTGGTACATATGTATGTGTCATGTGTACTGCGATACCAGGACCAAGTTCTGTGGTAACCGTGCGATTAGAAGTCTCAACACAGCCCAGAACACTGATCCTCTGCTCTGTACGGGGTATAGTCTAAACTGCAACGTCAGGCCCGTAGCCCTGGCCATCAAGATCAATGCAATGACACTAGAGACCGGGCACTTCACGGCAGTTCGATTGAACAATAAACATTACTACTGGTAGTCATCAACACTGGTATGACAACTGAGGGTTAAATGACTCGCCAATACTGCGGTTTGCGATAAGCAATCGTGCTCGAGGGCATCGATAAGCGGGGTTTGTAACTCGAGTCCGTAATGTATGGATCAAATCGTCCGCGTTACGAGCACCCGCGGCGCTTCCTCGGCACCTGCGTCCATGTCATCACCATCGAAGCGCTCTGCATACCCACGCATGGCGTACGTGCGCGAGGAGTTGATCAAAGTTCTCACATGTCCGACAGCATCCCACAAGGTGTGGCCCATATACGCCGCTTACCTACTCACAGAACTATACTCCTCCTCGTTCGGTCGGAATCCACGACGCAAACCTCGATGTCTCGTTCTCGTATGTCACTCGTGCACGGTTCACGGGACCTCTGTCGGTAGCCAATGGCTCGATCACGTCAACCGTGCACATTTGCATCCGGAAGCGGCCCACGAGCGTCGTCTTACCTGTCACTGTTGGTGACGGCATGGACGCGAACACGTCGTTTCACCTCGCAGCTTCCAGAAATCGGGGGGCGGAAACGCCTTCTGAGATTGCAACTTGCTCCTTGTTGTCTTCGCGAAGGCATTTTGGACAGGGCGGCGTCAAGCCAGCTAGCTATGGCCCACCTTCGTGCGTTCTTTTGGGGTTGAAATAAAGTCAGATAAACGTGGAGGATCCGTAGGAATACGCTCGTCGAGTGTATCGAGTAGACAACTAGATGTCGTCTTCTGACCCAGGTTGGCGAGGGAAGAGGTGACGAGCATGAACGAGGGTTGACCAATCGTACACAATTGGGGGCCAGATACAAGCGGTGGAAGCGCGCTGTATACACTTACCAAAGCACAAGGATAGAAGAGGGTCTTGCCAGACACTGCGGTATGAGGGACATTGTAACGAAAGGTAGGGTCGTCTCTATAACCGACTCATCAAATGCCATTGCAGATTTCTCAGAGCATTTGATCAGTGGGAACATCGACAGATTGGATGAGGCGGATATCGAGTACCCCATTCGAAGTGCCTCTACCACACGGACGGTGGGGTTCGCATCGTTCGCTCTGCAGTTTCTGAGGGGAAGACATTGAGTACGTTGCCACTGGGCCTACACTTCACACGAACCTGCGTGACAGCTCCATTCCGTGTGATCTTGCAACCCTGATGAAATTTCTTGGCTGCCTTGGTGGCGCAAGGCTTATCTATGCCGCAATCCGCGGAGTGGTGATAATGGACGTACGGTGGAATCTGCCGGTCCCCTTGCAGCCATCGTCTGGGGTCTGTTAAACGTCTAGACAGTGAGGCTGACTGGGAGGCAGTCACGGTTTTGAGGGTGCTGATGCGGCGAGCCTAAAAGGGGATACAACCTGACGGTTTATCCGCGATAGGTCCCAGGGATTTGGCCACAACTTCTAACCGAGTCCGTCTTACGGATCAGACGCACACCAAAATTTTGGCCTGGTCGCCTTCAACTCTTGCGACTGCATCGGGAGGCCCTCGAGTCCGTGTCCGTCCGTGTCCGAGTCGGAGGCATATCCCGCATATCCAATGTTTCAATGAAGTTCAGCTTGAAAAGCACTAGTCTCTTCGTTACCATGGGCGCCAGAATGAAAGGGACGACTTTGCGGAAGCGATTGTTTGGCAAGAGCTTCAGGACCAAACAACCGCTTGAATCAAATCCAATGTCCCTTGATTAGAGCTACAACAGTATCCGAGTTTGATTGATCCGAGTCATCGAAGACTCGATTTGCTTGCATGTCTTGGCACGAGTGAGGTGCGGATGGTGCGTCGTTTGAGCGGTCTTGAGAGGAAATGGGCAAGACAAACGAAGGTCCCCGAAGTTGCAACTGCAAACGACATGCCAGGAATGGACGAACGTGCCAGCAGGGCCAGCCAAGTCGCCGAGGTGGCAACCAAATTGAGTGTCGTAAGTGGCTGCAGGGTCCTGCCTGGTGAAGTAGGGTCATACGTTAGCGGCGTTAAAGCCTCGCCCGTTTTAACGTCGCAATCCTTGAGAACGACGGGACTCCTCACGGCTGTCTCTTTCTCTGCTACCGGTGTCGCTTTTTTCGTTCTTGTCAAGATGTGGAAAAAGAGCCTGGTTGCTAATTTCCACAGTCGGACCGCGTCTTTTAAAGCCCAAGGGGCTCCTCTTCTCCGCTCGGTGGGCTCGCGACCGATCAGTACTGCAACAATCCTCGAGCCAATACAAGAAAAAGAGACCGACTCGAATCAGCCCACGAGTACACCCGTTCCGATAGCTACAAATAGCGAAAAGCAGCTCATGTCTTCTCCCACCACTTCCGGAAAGACTTCTCCGTCCATCCCAGTCATGTCCAAGAAGGAGTCCGTCAATGACAATCGCGACATCGAATCCAACAGCTCCCAAGGCATGAGGGGTGTCAGAGCGTACTTGATGGAGGAGCTTGACATGGCCCAGGCGGTCCCGCCGTTGTCGGCGTACTGCTTCATGACTGGCTTTATGTACGTCTCCGCATCTCTAGCATCTTATCATCTCTCGCTCATCCGACTATGTAGTGATGCAGTGTGTTTCACTGCCATCTACGTTTGGTGTGCATTCCAGACAGGCAATACCGTGCAAGTGCGTGTCGTACCCAATGCCTCTCACGTTCCGTCCTGCTCACGTCCACCATAGCTCTCACTCGCCGTCGCACGGCTCTTCAACGGCTCCCATGATTATACCTTCCACATCGCCGACCAACAAGCCCTCTGCTCCCTCCTCACCTTCATCTTTGGCGCCACTCTCGCACGTATAGGTGATAAGATCGGGTGCAAGACCCGCGGTTGGATGGCACTCGGTACTTTCATCCAAGCCCTCTTCACCATGATGGGCGCTATCTGTGTCTGGAAGGGCAACGAGGGCGCGATTGCAAACTCGCGTGGTGACCCTGCCTGGTTGAATACCCTCTCCTTCGTCGCCATTGGCGCTATCAGTGCCAGCGTCGGTCTGCAAGGTATCATGGCCAAACGTCTCAACACGCAATTCACAACAACCGGTACGTTCGGTTCCCGTTTGTCGACACATTCAAACCTGACTTTTTCCTGACAGTCGTCCTCACCACGACGTGGTGCGAACTCATGACCGAACCTGAGCTGTTCAACTTCCGTCGTCTCATTAAATCGCGCGACCACAAGGCACTGGCCATCCTTTTCCTTTTCCTTGGTGGGTTCACTGGTCGGGCAATCCTTGACAAGATCGGTGACGCCGGAACCCTTGGCATCGGAACCGCTTTCCGAATCTTGATTTCTATATGGTGGTTGCTCGCTCCCGCCAAGAACGCCAAGCAGTGAAATGTTTCCACGATACACGCGTCTGTCCATCACGTATCCAGCATGTCGATTCCAAAGAAAGCGATGGCTTTAGTACCAAGCTGACCAGGTGTACGCCCGCTTTCGAGAGAAAAACTAGAAAAAGAGGAGAAATAGAATATGAAGCTAGAAACGACTCACGACGTAACGCCGTGTCGTATATGATGGAACATTATTCGTAATATAAGCACACGACATACCATGGGATCTTTTTTTGTTTCGTCGATATGCTATACTTTTCACGTGCAACTATAGACATCAGGTGGTACCATCGGGTATCCGTCTTTCCCCCACACGATATCTAATAAGTTACCTCGGATGTAAAGCGGAACGAATATAATGCGCTGACCAACGCTGATCCCAAAACGAACATAATGGTTCCTACTAAGTACATCAACCCGGGCGCCTACCTCTTGTTGGCCCCGGTGTCATTTCTTAAATAGCCAACTGAATAACCCCCTTTTCCCCTGTTCCACCTCCCGATCGTCATCCACATACTTGAGCCAGATCGACCCATGCACTGACGAAATCTCCATCTGATCCCCCTGCCATTCCTCCTCGCCCAGCAACTGAAAGTCACCGATAAAGTACCGTTGCGTGTCGCCCACCTGACTGAGCTGCGTGCCGTTCTGGATCAGGGCATCGCTGAGAGAGGCACTCCCGTGCTGTGTGGAGAGTGATATCAACCCCTGAAAGGACTGCGGGATGGCAAGTTTGACACCCCCATGATGTGCGGATGCGGTGAGCGAAAACGGGGCTGCGCCGTCCAACGTTTGCTAGCATACGTCAGTCGGTGGTTCATACACGAAGGCACGAGGGACACACCAGCGTGGCCTGGACTGACCCGTGCGTCGACGCGAGCGCGATCGTCGTCCGTCGTGGTGGTTTGGACCCCACCTCTCGTTGGCCCAAGAGCCATATCCGGGCCTTGACGGAGCTGTTTTTGGATGCCAAGCTGAGATTTTTGCGGTTAGCTTCGGATTCACCGTCGGCGAGGGGTGGTAGCAAGGCAGAGGGGATCGACATGGACGGGTCGATGACGAATTCGCCGCGGATGCAGTCGTTGTTGTTGGAGAGCAAGAGAAAGTTGGTGGGCTTGGATTTGAAGGTGTCAAGGGGCGAGGTGGAGTCGCTAGCGCTTGCCACGGATCCGGGGCGGGGAGAGTACGATGGGGGTGGCTATGGAAGGAACGGTGTCAATCAGCCGATTGAGATATAATGGCGATAAGGGAGTGGTACCTCTTCAGACACGAGAGGTCCTTCAGTCGGGACCTTTGCATCGGAGGGACGTTCAAGTTTGTTGTCGGGCGTGACGATCATCATGTTGTGAGTGAAGGAAGGAGAGAAGATAGGGTTTATCACGGCCACATTTCCAGTGGGCCATATGTAGGGCTGCTACACCGCTGCGGTTCGGCTGCGGCAAATCCACGGTTGCTGCGTACAGCAGTCCGACAGGCTAATTAGTCCCGCCGCACAGCCTCGGGGCTCCTCCTAGAATTCCTCGAGGTCAATGAAATCCAACAAAATGCAAAACGTTGGGATTCCGCTATCGTTATTAATGTTAAAAATCTGGGGTTTCTGTTCATAAACACTTGCCTCGAGAGTACCATGGCATGGTCCGAGGAGAGACGTCCTCTAATAGACTAAAGTCTTGCCACAGCCTCCCTGTCAACTACTGTCTTGAAATCGGTGTGGAAACAGTTCCGGACACGTATGCACAGCATCCTATCTGGACCCGATTCGAAGAGACATGTCATGGGCTGGTAAGCCTAGGACCTGGGGTTCGACGCACTAGCAACTTCAAGTTTGAGATTTTGAGATTTGACGATTCTCGAAGCTCCGAACTCTCTGCACGGGGTGGGTTAGTAAGGGGTTCATCCTGCCGATCCAATGGAAAGCCTGCCAGTGTAAGTACAGTCGACGGTCGTACGCTGCTTGCTCTTTTTCTCCATGTCTCGCTTGAACATCCCAGTGATTTGGCTCAAAATTTTTGAGCATGTATCTACCACGTAACGCGCGTGGCCATCTGGACCTTGCAGCCCTGGTAAGGACGTTCCCCACATTCCACGCACCAGCCCTATTAATTCTTTGGTGCACTCGGAAATCATTGGGGCCTCTCATCTTGTGTTTTCCTCTTGACATTCTGAAGGTATTCATCAGGAAAATGGTGAAGAAAAGATATAGCATGGTAGGAAAGATAATCCATTATAATTCCTTGTCATTGATTATCAACCCCCCTTTCATGATTATAATCAATTATCCTCTCTTCACCATTTTCC
>JBBPMU010000233.1:0-36271 GCA_038090475.1 Wakefieldia striispora | reverse complement strand
GAATCACAATCGACGATTCTCTCGATCCGCTTAGCAAGGGTGAACGTTGAACGCCGAGCATCGGTAGAGCGCCACCCGCATCAACCACTGCAGGTTCCGCCAGCGGTACTAGTAGCACAAAGTACTTACCAACGTTCACGCAAGTACCGCCCAGGTTGGCGGAGACCTCGATGAGAGCGACCTTCTTGCCATAGAGGGCTGCACGACGCTACGAAGATGATCAAGGACAAGAACAGAGAATCCTCGAGAGAACTCACGGAAGAAGCGACACCACCGCTGCCGCCCCCAATACATATATAGTCGTAGCGTTCATGCTGCGGACGATCTATTGGTGCCATCTGAGCAGATGAGAAAGTGAAGGATCTTGACAACTAATGTGGAGTGAAGTTGAACGATATCGGAGAAATGATTGGGAGGAGTTAAATGTGCCTTACCTGGCGAAGCCGTGAGTATGTGCGATGAGCAGACACTAATTTCGGAGAAGATATAATCTTTGGTACAGACGCTACGACAGAAAAACGGACAAGGTATGCTGATGAAGAGAGATGGGAGGAGATGTGCGCCAAAACCATCTCAGGTGATGCTTTTTATATGACCCCTACCGGCCGGTCTGTGTCAGCCTCTTCACTGGCTGGTATTTCGGCGTCGGCGAGTTTCGTCATTTAAGTCCCATGTGACTCCTATCACGTGACCTTGCGTCATCTGGTCACGATGGTCAGCAATCTTTGTCACTGCAACTCTCATTTCGCGCCGGAGCTTCGTCTGACTTGACTCGTCTCCACAATTTAACACGACCTCTCTAGTAGGTGCACTTGGAACACAGATTGTCCAAGTACGTACCCTCACAAAGTCGCCCCCCCCCTTGTGTTGACGGTAAACCCTTGCCGGAGTTCAAGGTGGTGTAATTCTCATCCGTGACGGCGGCCAAGCCGACTTTCGGCGCAAACTATCGCTTAAGGGTGCATCAGCTCAATGATTTCTCTTGATTGTCGACCTGGAAGCCCCTTTCCCCATCTTAGTCTTCTTCCCGCGCTTTCACTGACTTTGATATTACCGGTGACGTCGAGGGTCATCTCACTATCTTCTGGAGTTGCTCCGTCTGATTTTATAGGGGGTTCAATTCAGACCAGATCACCGTCAACCGACCTCATGAGGCTAATGGTGATCTCTTTTTCTCTCTCAGTGTCCAGCCGATGAACCTGAGGCATCTCAGCGATATACCGCCAATTCGTTTTGTTTTTTTCGCTTTGTATTCCCGGATGGCATTGACCCTACACCTTAAGAATCACACGCAAAAATGACTCGATCACTCGACTGCTTATATTTCATACCTCATTTGCTGCGGGTAGCACGAAGTGGCAGTTGCCTCAAGGTCGCAACCAAGTTGCATACATCAATTGTGATGCAAACCACATTCCGCCTGGGTCAGTCCGGTTTTCACCTGTGGTGAGTCTTCGCACTTTCTCATCTATGTGCTGGCATGAAACGTCATTCTCCCAAGGTCGTAACCGTAAACCCACGTCGATTATGGCGTAAGTACACATCCCTTCGCCTGGCCGCATGCCAGCGAGTCCTCATCACCGTGCACAAACTGACGGCTAAGTAGGTTTCGCTGTTAAAATATAATTTATTAAGTTAGGTTTTATGGCGACGGTGCCATTTCTGCTGGCACTCTGGCATTTTATCATCGAGGAACATCCGAATCAAGTTTTGGCGTCGAACCTCTTCTGTCTGATAAACGTGCTGGCGACATACGGCCCCGATCTGGATGCCCAAGCGGGCCACGTCACCCTCTTCGTTCAGACCGTGAACTGGAGCCGACGTGCGGAGGACTTCACGGCACTTGCTTGTATAATGCCTAGATATGAATTTCTCAACCATGCAGGACGGTCCCCGACAATTGCACCCGGTGTCTGTGGCAGGCAGTGGGCTGGCAGTGACAAGTGATCGTGATTCCGGTGAAATTGACTCCCCGCGCGTGCTCATAATGAATGTGCTCCCCAATTATGCGACTCACCTTGTCCTCGAGGCTTGTGTGGCGCTCCAAGTTCGAACGAAGACCCTTTGCTGTGAAACATGGCCACGAAATTAGAGGCCATGGTCGTATGAACCGATCGTTTACTGCCAATAGCTCGCTAGGTAATTGCTATTAGACTGGCCCATCTCGTTCAACTGTTCAACTGACGCTTTTCGCTCCAGGTTTCGAATGCCTTTCCTTGATCGAGCACACCGCGCAGTGCTCATAAGCATTCGATCACTCACACAGCACACTGTCGGCACTTTCACCCCAAATGCCGGATTTTGAAAGGCACACCGCCAAGACGGCTTGGGTCCACAATAAAGAAGGTTCTATGAAGTGATGCGGCAGTGTCCCAGGGAGTCCAACCGCACCCCTGTGAGCTTTGTGACTTATCTGCTCTTAATACAATTGGTTCTGGAGCAGTGGTCCCCGATTCGAAAGTGGTGAGCGCTATCTCCACTGCGAGAGTATACAAATACATCCGTCCCAAGTAGTTCAGGTACGGGGTCCCCTTGCGCGACACATTATCTACATACGCCACATCCAAGCACACTTGGCATGTACGGCGGCCCGTGAGTCCTCCGCAGTGTGAACTCACATGACCTGGTTCATGTCCGAAAGCTGGCTGCGTGTGAGGTACTAAAGGCTCGCATATGGAGTACAGCGTCGCAGCGCGCAACCGGCAGGGACTGCGCGGCATATTAATCCCTGAGACTCTCCGCCCCAAGATCAACTGAGCTGATTCTCGAGTGGCGATTTACCGATCATTGGATATATTGCCACGTCAACGTTCGACGATCGAAGCGAGATTGACAAGTATTGTACCACTACTGAACCTGAGAGAAGTATACCCTGCTGGAATATCTCCATGGATCAATCGATCACACTGGTCCCAAACGAGGTCGATTCGGTTCTTTGATGCTTGCCTCCCCGCCGCGCGCCACATGTACGCGCCACAAGATCCGGCGTGGAACACTTGACCTTGCGACTTTGGGATTTGTCTTGCCCGTTGTCAACTCGCAATGCCCGCCTTGATCGGCACGTGTCGCATTACTGTGACATCCTTGACCGTAAGTTCCACTTCGACCAACGGCAGTATCCATACGTTCGGGGCGGACTTGCAGAATTTAGTATCTGCGGTGGAGGCCTGATGACCGGCCTACTCACAGGGCCGGGTCTCACTGCGGTAATTTAGCTTGTGTTATTCCTTGTCATCAGACGCATCTGCGACATGGAAAGTTGAAAGGGGAGATGCCGGCTACGCGGTATCCACAACGAGATCGTCCTGCGCTTCGAGTTGTCAGACGTGACACTAGAGTATGGGACGGCCCGGACCATGGAAGGATTCGGTTGCGGCATTCATGCCGCAGGACCATGATTCCTCAGCCACGTACGTACTGCAGGCTTCTGGTCAGTCGAAGATACCCGAGACCCAAAGTGCCGGCGAAGGGACACTGCCGACGTGACGCTACGCACATCCAGCGCAACTCGCGTGTATTTTTAGGACGATGAAAAATCGCCGCCACGCTAAGCCATATCTTTATTCTGAAGGCTCCAATGCCACGATGTAAGCTCGAACAGGACCCTCAGCGGACAGTCGATACGGTTCGAATGTCCTGGAGGATTGTCGTGTGCCCGTATATGTCCAGAATACGCTGGTGTTGAGGATGCTCACAGGTTGAGTTGGCATTGCCGTCATGAGGGTGGGGATAACATGATCTGTGAACGCTGCCACTGATGGACTTTATGCGTGAAGCAAGCATCGAGCTGTCAAAAAAGATTCGATGAAATCTATTCTGAGACTCCGGACTTTTGCGAACGTGCAGAGGGAGCTACGGCGGAAAGGAAACACCCGGGATCCCGGGATGGACACAGCAGAACACGGATGGTGGCCTGTGGGGATGCTTCCACGAAATGAACCCATCTCTTTCGAGTAAACTTGAGCAATACGAAGGAGAGGAAGTCCTGTAGTCTTCCGGCCTCGTGGCGCTGAGGAACTGCGCCCATTTGGACGTCAAATTAGAACGTCGGAAGTGAATCGAAGATAGAAAATGGCGAGAGGGACGGATGTTACACATATAGATAGGATTTTATTTATAACCGTTGCCTACGACGAGACGAGAGCTCTGAATCACCGTGGTACATCACATTCGGAAGAAATTAAAGTGCGAGAGTCGGCACAGCAAAGGGACCAACTGCAACGGAAAACGCCGAAGGGACGGTGTCGTAACACTTGCTATGAGAACAAGAAACTCAGACTTACTTATAAGAAGTCGATGGGTGAAAGGTTTGTCAGCTCTGAACGTTAACTCTGATGAGATGATAGCTGGACTTGCCTTTTTTGGTATGTGGCGATTCTTTTCGGCGGTCGAGGAAGATGAGTTTCTCATGGTATGTCTGAACCTTTTCACAGCCCTGACACAATCAGAACCAACCAGCGAAAGGTATATGGTACCATGGACACGTGCATAGAGCGTTCGGCGAAGGCGATCGACGAAGCGGTCGGAGTAGTACGGATTTGTCAATTATATATCCAGGTGTCTGCGGAGTATGATAAGTTCGTAGAGCAGGCTATTCGCTGAATAGATACCAGGCAGTTACGTGATGGTGTGTCATGCCGACGCGGCGAACGAGGCAGAAAGTTATGAAGAGTTCGCCGTGAAAAGGCACTAGCAGGGGAATAGATGGACAACCGATAACGGTGTTGAAGATCCAGTGGGAACCGATCGTCATGGAAATGTAGAATTCTCGATAAGTTGAGTCTGCCCTTCTTGTGGTTACAGACTGCGTGAGAGGAAATGATGGTCAGAGTCGCCCATTCACGACCTGCGAGGCGAAACAATCAGCACAGAAGCTATGCATGTCAGCTACCGGTCTATTCCGCAACAGATGCGTGTACGCATCACGGCAGGGTGCGAGTGGTGCATAGAAGTTGGCGGAAGTCCGAAGAGGGTTTTAAAGGCATTCATGGACCTAGAAGTCAGAGGAGACAGCAGGACGGGGCCAGAGCGGAGAGTTGCGCGTCAGCGAGTATGTATATGCAGAGTACAGCGTAATATGAGTTGCTGTCAGATCAGCGAGAGGGTGTCGGGTTAAGGCCTATAAGGGGGAAATTTTAGATAGAGTTGTATCAAATGGCGTTTACAAGGTGGCGGCAAGGGTGGTTTTGTGGTTTGGTAAGGAAATATGTTAGTCGTTATCGGAGGCGATGACGCGTTCACAGATGGGATTACCAACATTGTCGCTCCGAGGATGCCGACAGCACGCGTTCATCGCACTATCTCACTGAGAGGTGAGTCACCACCGGGCATAAATATTGCGGGATTGCACACCGGCAGGTGAGTTCTGTCTGCGGAGCATAGCAAAAGGACATATGAGGGGTAATAGGGGGAGCTCGGACGCGGTGAAGGGGTCGTGGAAGAGGGGAGAGAGGCGACTGCCGAATCTGAGATCTTTTCCAAACACAGCCAGCGAGGTAAGACCCCGGACAGTGTTGGTGTAGCAGGCAAGGAATGAATAGAAAAGGAAACGAGTGTGAGTTGAGTCAAGTCTCTCTCTCCATCCTTTGTGTGGTCGTCCTTTCCTCTCCCCATCATGACCACCGCCTCCATTCTCCTCCGCGCTCCCATTCATCCTACACCGTTCCCTTCCCCATCTCACTCTTCAGCACCCCTTCCTCCCCTCCAGCCCGATCTCTCTTCTTCCTCTTCCTCTTCCACCTCCGGCTCATGTCCCGACTTCTATCCCCCCTCCACTGCCTCCAACTCTGCCCCTTCCTCCCGTCGCATACGCTTCGCCCCCCTTCCAGATCCCAACAGGGACCTCTATGTCATTCCCGACCCTTCCTCTGATCTCCCGCCCTCCTCCAAACAGACCGTCTCCCCTCTAGACAACTTCCCCAAGGGCTCCGTTGCCCTCTCTCCCACCGTTTCTCCTGTCTCCACCGCCTCCAGTGCACGCTCAACGCCGACCATCGGTTCATCGTCCAGCACACCCCCCAAAAACATCCAAAAACCAACTTCAAAGCTCCTCCGTCGTTTTTCTTTTCTCCGTACCCTTAGCTCCTCTTCTGACATCTCTCTTTCCCGGTCCCCCTCTCGGCCGGATTCCCGTACCACCACCTCCCTCCCCAATTCCCCCGCTTCTCTGTCTGCAAAGCTTCCCCGCATCTCCACAGATGATATCCGCACTCTTTTCCGCACCCGTTCAGGATCAACAAGTAGCGCTCGCACTTCCCGTCCACCATCCCCTCCACCAAAGCTTTCTGATCCTTCCAAATCCTTCCACCGCTCCGCCACCACTGGTTCAGGTCCAGGTATGAACATTGGCACCGGAAATCGCGATTCCAAAGAGGACTCTAGTCATTCCCACGACGCTTCTGCCATTGCTAATTCACCGAGGAAGCGTCGTGTTTCTTCCTCTGCAATGTCTCCTGGTGCTGGCGGTGGTCGGCATTCCTCTGCTGTCAAGATGCTCCCCGGTGACAAACTGCCTCCTCGTCCCAGTACCGCTCCGGGTTCTGTTCTGGCACCTCCCAAAAAGCAAGTTAAGATGTTGAATGGCCGAATATATGGTGGAAAGAGATACGCTGGTAAATATATGCGCTGTTCCTCGATCGTGCAACCTTCCCTCACACATGTTACAGCTCAAACTCTCGCCAATCCCTTTGCCAATGTTCGCGAAGAGCCTGAATTCGTCGAGTGGGGCTATGGTGGAATGGGAAGTGTACAAGCCTCTGACGGGGTTGCGAGTGACATATGGAAAGGATTGCAGAGGAGTGAACGTGGCGGTGCGTTACTTGCAGGTTCTCATCTACCACGTCCTGCAACGGCTTCTGGCGTTATCACCGTTGGTGGGGGCAGGGGTAGCGGCGCACAACCCTCATTCCCTGTTGCTCGTCGGAAAATGTCCACCGACGTCCCCGAGTGCGGCATGGGAAATGTTGGCACTGGGGGTGAAGAGGACGATGGCAGTGGTATGGGTTGGGTTAAGAGACGTCGTGCAGAGAGGGAAGCAAAAGCCCGGCTAGTGCAAGAGGCCAAGGGACTCGAAAAGAAGACGCAAGAAGGGGGAAGGAGCCGTGAATCTGTGGACAATAGCGTATATACATCCACCGCGTCCACTACCACCTCTTTAACCGCTTGCACGTCTTCTGCATCGACCGACCTGACGACACCCACTACATCCCCCATTACTTCAAGATCGCCCAGCGTCGTGGATGTGAAGATAACATCATCCCCTGTTTTAGAGTCCCTCGACCTTGGTACTACGCCATCGTGTACCGTGATGGACGAACAATCCTCCAAACCTGATTCCACTCTCGTTCTCCCAGCCGCCACGTCAAAGAATAACCATGAACATCATATCCTTACAGCTGTCCGGCTATCTGCTAATGTCTCAAATCTGAACTTTTCCCGTGGTCACTCAGAACCTCATAAACTCTCCAAGGACACTGATAATGGAGGATTTGAGCAAGCAACGGCTCTGGGTCTGGTAGACGCAGAGACGACAAATTCATCCAGTGGGGAAGAGGAGCTATGCCGAGATTCCGACGATGGAGATGGAGACGATGATGGAGATGAAGCACAGGTAATCATTTACCTGTGTCAACAACCCTGTGTGAACACTTTTACAGGACATCAGGAGAAAGACTGCCCTGGGAGCTGGCGTCGAGAAAATTAGTCGACATGTGGACATCGAGGCGCGATAAGCGTTCGAAGCGTTCAGCCCTTGTGTGTGCGCATATGTGCGTATGCATTCGGTCAGAAAGGTGATGAGGCATGCAGAGATCGCGAAGCCCCACTCATCGCTCTTCGGTTCATCCTTTAGGCCGAGTCTTCACCTCGGCCTTGGGCAAGTGAAGCTGTTGATATGTCACGCAGCAGTCCTTACGCCCCCTTACACCGAGTGTCTCCCATGGCACCAACGGAGACAACTGTCCTATATTGGCATTCGCTCAGGAGACGCAAGTTTCACCACGGTTCATCCGTCGCCCCATTAAAAGGGTACATCGCGCCCATCGAATCATATTCATCTTCCGTCTCTCGACCCTCGCCTGCGACCGCTTTCGTTGTATATATATATATGAAACCTGACCATCCAGTTCAACGCACCCTATACGTCTCTACGTCTTCTGTCTCCTCATTGGACTCCCCACTCCTGGCTCGCGTCATTTTGACCTTCGACGCGTAATTTTGTTTAAAGTTGTTCGGCATTTAATCGTTATTGGATCGTTGGGTGACATACACCTGGTGAGTCTTCCCCTCCGACTGCGACTGGATTGGCGTTCATTGTAAATACTCTAGATCTTCTATTTGCGCGTGAACTTCCTCTCGTTGCTTCCCTTTCTGCCTTGCAAGTCCGGAAGTTCCTTACTCTCCACGTTCCCATTCGAGTCCTTATAGATTAAAGCATCGCCGAGTGCGCTAGTACATATCATCTCTCCACATTGCATCCTCCAACTGAGATTTTTTTTGTATACCCTTCTCCGATTTTGACTGGATGGCACGCAGTCAGTAAGGTAGCCACTATTTTCTCAAGCCTCAACTCTGTATCATGAATTTCCTTGCATCCTCTGATCCTCCGTACATAGTTTCCATCCTCATAGCGAAAGCCGCTGGACGTTTACTACGCACAGTTTCGTTTGCCACTTTGGTCAATACACCCTTCATTCAAACAATCCAGATAAGATATGTACTTTGATTCTGGGCACTGATATTGATTGCGGGAGTTGTATGCCGAGCTGCGGTGGCAATGGGTATTCGCCATATGTGCCCGCATTGACATGTGGCGCCGAAGGACATGTTTCAATGGCAAGAAGATGATATTTCGATTGCATCAATGGACCCCCGTTTTATATAGCGTGAGGTCGACAAAACCATCCTTATACACCCATCCATACGATACGGATGAAATTTCAGCTACAGTACTAGTGCGACCCGTGTTCCGATGTTGTAAAGCATACCCGTCGCCAAGTGTTCTTTGCAAGATAGGTTACATTCGGATCAGAATCCGCCGGCCGATAGTCGACCAGAGCGTCATCACCATGACGCACCGGGTCGCCTCCCTCACTTGACAAGTGATCAGTGACCAACTAACCAAGACGCCGCGCATCTGTGCATCGGGCAACAATTTTGCGCCCGGCTATATCCGGCGCACTTATCCCGATCGCGATCAGTAACACGCGACCACCACTCAAGTTTCAAATCAGTAGCCTGTACCAATCTCTCATTTGCATATTGATATGCGAATACAGTACCTTCCAGCTGGCATGAAACAGGGGAGAACGCGTAGTCGTCCAGGGGACCAACGCTGGACCTATATAGCCCGCGCTTGTGCGACGATTCCGTCGACTCGGAAGCGTTTGGACTGTCACGGTAGTTTTGGCACGTTCTCACGTTCGGCTTAGTACGTTTCTGGATCGGTGACGGGACGTGTTTGGTAGCTTGGCAAGGTTTGGACACGTACACGTTCAAGGGTGCGCGCCGTGACCTTGGCGGAGTCTTGCTGTATTATCGCGATGGGGTGAGGCTTACGGTCGTTCGATCCCGGCGGTGGAACAAACAGGGGTTCAGTGAGAAAAAGTTCGTCACTGCCAATCACGTTAAAGAGCGGGATGCCAAGCTGTAACGTATGAGGATGAATGTGGCAGATCGACGGCGAGAAGGGGAAATGAAGGATTCCTGGTCGTTTTTGTCCACCCGAAAAGCGAGTTTTTACAGCGGCATTGTCCGCCGAGGGTAGGGTAGGGTTGTCGTGGGCATTGTGAGTCACTTTTGTTCACACTCAACCACTCATCTAGCGACCCATGGTAAACGTGTCCAGCGGAAACAAAGAGCCTAAGTCGATTATAGACGCATGCTAGCAACGCCCAGTAACGCCAAGTAAAACATCACAACTTGTCAAGGTAAATTCAGGTCCAGGTGAGTCGGAGGACGAATCGTGCCCCCTTGGAACTTATCGGGCCAGGTACAAGAAGAGCGTATGCACAAGGCCAAGAGATGAAGTACGTGGGCCAAGAACAGCGGCGGCCAGTAGAGGGAGGTACGGACGAAATGCGGCTCTTGAATCCTTGCAAACTTGAAGCTTCCATTCCTCATCAAAAGGTTGACAACCTGAGATTACGAACATGGCGGTTGTGAGTAAGACGAGCATAACGTTGGTCAGCGGGTGGGATTAGACAAAGTAAGATTCCAATTCACGCCGTGGGACACGAGCGTTCCAGGCCAATTCCGTAAGTCGCGTAGGAACGGGGATTCTAAGTGGAATAGAGCGTGAGACGTGTAGTGTACTCAGATCCGGAAAAAAAGTGTCACTGCGAGCGACGACGGGAGGACTGAGAGCAATTGAGGCCGGCACGAGACACTGCTAATCGCGGAGATGAATTGGTTGCTAGAGAGCCACGAATGAGTGCCTCAGATCAAGGTGTCGGTGTGGCCGATGACCGCCGCAGTACAAATGCCGCGTCATTCTAGCTTGCAAGGATTTCTGAAGGAGATATTGAAGCCGTTGTTGATGAAAGTGGCGCTCCCAAGTGTTGAGTGATGCCAAGAAACAAGCAGTTCGGCCGCATGACGGCGTTTGTAAGCACCTGTCAGATACCAGATATTGTGAATCCGTCTCTAGGTGAGAGAGCTGTCCTATTCTGACCACAGAGCCGTGGGTAAAGGACCTAGGTCACCTTTTCATGGTCCCCTGTTTAAAGGAATGTGGCCCAGGGAGATGGTGGTAGGCGAGGGGCGCCACCCACAGCAGTTTTAGTGACGTGGACGATGGGACGAGATATGCAGGTGGAGATCGATCGGATCAGATGTCGGAATGCAAGGTGGTGAGAAACCACGGAAACATTTAATTCTATAGCCTAGGCCACGGCCGTTTGAAATGCGAGAGGACCCAGAGCGGTATTGAATTAAAAGGGTACATGCACGAACAGGGGGTGCGAATTAGTTAGCGGCGATAACAGACAAACCGCGTGTTGCAATGAGCCTGGCAGCATGTGGATACACTGGATAGGCGCGAGGTTGATAAGCGTCAAACTGCTGAAATGAGCGTAGCTGCATGCGCCGCTTGAGAATAGGTCGACCCACTTGCTAGTATACACCAAATGACGCGTTATCCTCGGCTCCAGGATTGTCCCAACTTGCCTTGAACAGAACGTAAAGAATCAGGTTGAAGACGTTGCTCCGCGGCTGTTTGTCCATCTCCGACAGTTCACCCGAATCCCTGATACTTACACCTGGTAAGATGCTTACAAAGTATGTAATGTAATAACTTCCAGTGCGCAAGCGACGCACCGAGTTCATCATGCCAGCATAGCTTATCGTCACTTCCTTCAGGGACTCTTCTCGATTATTACTTACATTAACCTTGATCGAAAAATTACATACTTGATTATCTCCAGGGATGCGATTCATCGCACTCAAACGGTGATGAAACCCTGCAGTAATCTGCACATCTATTGATTTGATTTTCAAAATGGATGGGACGCTCGCCGAGGGCCTCGGGAGAGCGATACACGACCTCTTGGGAACCATAGGCAACGCCAATTCAGTAGGTCCTCCTGGTCAGAAAGATGTCTTCTGACGGAGACATGACCAGTGTAACCGCCAGGGTAATTACCTACTTACCAAACGGTACCGGTGATCAACATGATAGAAATCTTGATTGAGTACATACATGCCGGAACTTTACTTACTCAGAGCGTACATCAGCACGCTTCCACACCATCCTGCTCCACTTCC
Organism: Wakefieldia striispora; assembly: GCA_038090475.1. NCBI lineage: Eukaryota > Fungi > Basidiomycota > Agaricomycetes > Agaricales > Hymenogastraceae > Wakefieldia > Wakefieldia striispora. The sequence continues at coordinate 24,511 of JBBPMU010000233.1, read as the reverse complement.
TGCAGTACGATTTTCTCGGACATACCCGCTCCCTTTCCTCCGCTAGCTTGCCTTTTGTCCTTCTTGGAAGCGCGCGGAGCCGGTCCGCGAACACTGTTCTCCGAAGTAGTTGGCGTTTCGTTTTGACCAATGCGGATGACAACGTTCATCGTCGACTTGATTCTCGTTCTGAATTCCTCTTGAGGACCACCTTCCCCCTCACTCCCACTCTCGGACAGCACCTCATCGTGCACCTCAACTGAGCCTGTGAATGTGTCCACATGCACTTCACTCTCCGACCACGGCAAAATCGGGGGAAGAGACACAGCCAAGAGCGCAAGGTGGGGAATGGCAGCTCCCATTGCGCTGAGTCTGAGCTCTTTAAAACCACCATCAATAAGAAGGGCTTTGCAGCGGCGAAGGTATGCGGCTAATTTGGTTTTCCGGGTGACGCAGATGTTGTTCTTGCCCTCATGATGAGCGGAGCGCGGTCCGGTTGCGGATGATGCCAAAGCAACGGTAGGGAACGGGCGCGGGGGTGCAAGTTTGCGGATGCGTGGACGACGCTTTGGGTTCGACTGCATGTCAGGTTTCCGGGATGGTGGCTGATTTGCTGGGATGTCTGGTGCACGAGACGTCGCTTGTGGGGTCCCATTTTCTCCGGTATTGATTGTAATAACTGGGCTGGTTTTGGCCTTCTTTTCTCGACGCCGCCCTTCGGTGTCAGCCTCATTCTTGCGCTTGTTGCTCATTGAAACTGAAAGAGCCATTGCCTTGACGAGTTATATCTGGCCACGTGATCAGCTTCTGACCCACCCTCAAGCGGGGCTAAAATGAGCGGAATTCGGATGTGCAGAAATTAGTCCAAGCTCGGGGCCAACATAATAACCCATCTCTTGTGCGCCCATCTCTCTCTCACCCTCTCAGCCTCCAGAGCTTGAAGAAAGCGTAAAAATCAGACAAAAAAAAGGCATTCTATCCGAGTAGAGCACGCCCAATATGAGTCAAGATATTGCAGAACAGAACATTCAGATGTGGAAAGTCAAGAAGCTCATCAAGAGCTTGGATTCAGCGAGAGGGCATGTACTACCCCACTTCCTCTACTATCGTACCATTGATCATGAATCCGGGTTTTTATAGGGCTGGAACCTCCATGATCAGTCTGATCATCCCTCCGAAGGTATCTCGATCGCTCTTATCGGTTCTCGCGTGCCTCACCAGCTTGATATCCACTATTACGAACACAGGACCAGATATCCCGTGCATCCGCTATGCTTACGCAAGAGTATGGTACAGCTTCCAACATCAAGAGTCGTGTGAATAGGCTCTCTGTGCTCGCTGCCATCACCAGTACTCAGCAACGTCTCAAGCTCTACAACCGTGTCCCCCCGAACGGTCTGGTTCTCTTTGTAGGCACTGTTCTTACCGACGAAGGCAAGGAGAAGAAGGTTTCCTTTGATTTCGAGCCTCATAAACCAATCAATACGTATGTCACTCTATCCACCAATACATTTGGTATATACTCTTTGACTCTTACATCCTCCTTTCTCATTCGCTCAGGTCTCTCTATCTTTGTGACAATAAATTCCACACTGAGGCACTGTCGGAACTTCTTGAATCTGATTCCCGCTTTGGATTTATCGTGATGGACGGAAATGGAACTCTCTTCGGAACTCTCGCCGGTAATACGCGCGAGGTCATCCACAAGTTTACTGTCGACCTACCCAAGAAACACGGCCGCGGTGGTCAATCTGCCTTGCGTTTTTCCCGTCTTCGAGACGAGAAGCGGCATAACTACGTCCGCAAGGTTGCTGAACTTGCAGTTCAGCACTTTATTACCAACGACAAAGTCAACGTCAGCGGTCTCGTGCTGGCTGGCAGTGCTGACTTCAAGACAGAGCTCAGCCAGAGTGACATGTTTGACCCTCGGTTGGCAGCTAAGGTGATCAAGGTTGTCGACGTCAGCTATGGCGGCGAGAATGGTTTCAACCAGGTGACTGATTTTATCAGAGAGTCGTCGGTCCGAGACACTGACACTATACCAAGGCTATTGAGCTTGCTGCCGAGTCACTCTCGAATGTCAAGTTTGTGCAGGAGAAGAAATTGATTCAGAAGTACTTTGATGAAATCAGCCAGGACACGGGCAAGTATTGCTTCGGTATTGATGACACGCTCCGCGGACTCGAGCTCGGAGCCGTCGAGACACTTATCGTTTGGGAGAACCTTGATGTCACGCGATGGGTCCTAAGGAATGCTGCTGGAGGTGGGACGCAAATTTGCCTAGAATTCATCTGGAATTTACCCTCGCTCTAGAGGAGATCATCGTCCATACTTTCGGCCAAGAAAAGGATCGTGAGAAGTTCATGGACAAGTCAACTAGTTTGGAGATGGAACAAGCTGCCGAGCCACAGTCTTTACTGGAGTGGTTCGCCGAGAAATACAAAGAATTCGGTACTAATCTTGAATTCGTGACCAATCGTTCGCAGGAGGGGGCCCAGTTCGTCAAAGGCTTCGGTGGCATCGGAGGCCTGCTGAGATACAAAGTCGACATGACCAACCTGGCGAGCCTCGATGAAGATGAAGACGAATTCTATAGCGACAGTGAAGACATCTGACGGTTTGGTTGGCTCTTCGGAGCCCCGTCGACTGATGGCACGCTCGGCGGGGCGAGGGGGTGGGGATACGACGGAGTGGGAACGGAGAAGGGGATTGGGTTGTCATTTGCAACAGTTGTCGGTCGTGAAGGTCTGGAAGGATGGATTGTATGTTCGGCGCCCGGACAAGGTCGGGTTCAAGTACACTCGGTCACCGTTCATTTCCAGATTCAAGGAACACGCGTCCAGCATCATTCGAGGTTGGTACCACGACTAGGGGTGCATCGCATTCGCTGACCATAGATTTCAGACATAAGGGTTATTACTCTGGATAGAAGACCGCGCGCTACGTCAGCTTGTCGCTAAGTAGCTCACGATCTGGTAGTTTTTATTGTGCTTTTTTGATCAATCCATGCCTTGGCTGCTATTCAGTTGTCTACTTCAGGCGCGTCACGTGGAAGTGTCACGTCACACCGGCAATTGTTCACGCGCTCGGGTGGGCTTTGCGGATATTTGTTGAGCATTCGCTTTGACACCCCCAACTCTCATATCAACCGCGAACGTTCCCAGTCCACGTCTGACATCCTCACGCAGTCTATCCACGCATCTCACCTCTGTATTCTAACCCACTTACTCGCGAACATGGCTGGTGCGTACAGATGCCCCTATTCGAGTGTCCCTTAGTCGACAGATTGCAGGTAGGAAACGTGCCGCAGTCGAGGATACCGCCGAGAAGCGCGAAACTCGCAGCTCAAAGGTGGCTAAGACGGAAGGCCAGAAGGCCACCGGCAAGGCTACCAAGGGCACGGCGCGTCTTAAGGCGCGTCCGATCAAGTGCTCTATCATGTGCTGTATTGACCGAACGGATCGTTTTGCCACAGACTTCCATGGCCCAATCCACGTTCAAGTCTCGTGCCACGCCGCTTTATGTGAGTATCAGCACGGCCGCGCCCGCTGCCGAGGGCGAGGAAACTGCTCCGGCAGATCCTGGTTTCTTGGCGAGTACGACTCTCATCCCGAGCACTTTTACAACGGGAAGCTTTGGATGGAAGGGACACAAACGCATGGTGGTGGAGTTGCCCAAAGCCGAAGGCGAAGGAGAGGGGGAGGGGGAAAAGGTCCATGTGACGTTAACGTACGTCGGATGATGCACTTCGTGGTTTGGATACTAACGAGCAGGCGGCAGGATCAACGCAACTGTTATCGGCAGTAAGGATGTGAAAGAGGGGGAAGAACACGAAGGTGGGATGGAAGGCACCGCAGAGCAGCCTGTTGCTCAAGAGGTGTCCGTTGGGGCAGTTGGGACCAAGGAGGGGGAATCCCCAGAGACGGAGGGAAAAGGAAGCGGGGATAATCCGCCGGCTGCTAGTGCGGAACAAGTTGAGGAAAGTGCTTCGTAATTTTTGTTTGATCTCGAGGTGTATTCTTTATTCCTCTTTCTTTCTTTCATTCTCGCTTGGCTTGTATTGTTAGCAAATTTGGCAACATCGTACTATCAAAGCTGGTTAGCAAAGGCAGATGCACCGGGGAGAAACGGGTTCGTTTCCTGTATTACTATTTGTCTTAGTAGATGGGTATGGACTTGTCAACTAATTTTGAAGGTTAAAAGCTAGCGCCAAGTATTTTTAAAAGAGTTGCTCAACCAGGACCCACGGCCCGGACTGTACTTGGATATTCACTCAGACTTCCTCAAGCTGACAATGGGAGTTGAGAAACTAGACTGTGGACCTGGTGACCATCGGTGGGAAGGTACTCACTGCTCGGGTCAGAGTCATCGTTACGTCAGTTGGACTCCCTCGGTCGCCCCTCGACATACCCACCACCCGCGCAGGCCTTCCAGTGCTTGATTCCGTTGTTTCAGTGCAAGTATAAGAAGGACTTGTGTGAGTGACCCGAAGGTCTCTTCTATCCGTCACGCACCAACTGCACCGCAGGAATGTCTCCCAGTATCAAGCAACTTTCTCCCTTGGAGAAGTTGGAGAAGGGTGAACTACCTTTGGCCGCAGCTCCCATTCCCGGGAGTCATTACGAGCGTCACATACCACGCACTCGAATTACTTCATCTCTCATTACAGTGATAAAGTATACAATCCCCATCATCTACCTCGCATACTTACTATCTCGCAACTCCTCACTGGCCACCTTTCGACGCTCACCGGGCTCCGACGCGAAACACTCGTCTACCTCACCCTTCGTTGCGAATTACGATGACCCAGCTTCCGAATTCAAGGACGATGTCTTCCCCTTACGGCCACAGGACACTTGGGACATCTCTACCGACTTCCCTTACCCGCGCACTCTCTCCTATGACGTTGAGGAGGGTACCTGGCTTCGTCTCGATGTCCACCCTGTTTCTGGTGACATTGTATTTGATATGGCTGGCGACATCTATTGTCTTCCAGCACAATCCTATTCATGGGCAAACTTAGCGAACGGGATCAAAACCAGAGCGATCCCGGTGCTCACAGGCGTACCACACGATGCCGACCCCAAGTTTTCCCCAGAGGGAGATCGTATAGCCTTCAGGAGCGATGCGAAACTCGGGGTGGATAATATCTGGGTGATGCCATGGGCGATTGGTGGTTGCACTGAAATGGATGTTCGTTCACCCTCGTTGATGACCACGGAAGCAATCGCACAACGAGATCATGACACTAGCCTTCTCGCATCAGGTGTTAAAGAGACAGAAGAGCGGAGATCACGGCGGCTCTCGCAGGAGGGTAGAATGGGAGGTTCGTGAATCATGTTTGTCATCATGAAACATGATGCGAGTGGAGCTGAACTGCGTACAGCGGTTCGTGTCACTAATGAAACCTATAATTGGGTTTCCGATGCCCGTTGGCACCCTTCTGGTACCAAAATCATTGCTACGAAATGGTACTTCTCCTCACGCTCCTTGGGTGCGGGCGAAGGGTGGGAATACGATGTTCCAGATCTCCAAGGTCCTCAGCAGCACCGAGTGGAAGTGAACTCGGGGAAACGTCTCGTCTCCAAAGCGTTGCCATTCGGATGGACCAAGGCTGACTACATCGAACAGCAGGTCGGCTACGAGCAGTTTTCCTGGTTAGCAAACGATACGCTTGTATATTCGGGAAATGTTATCGATGTTACTGAGGGTACTTTCCAGTACTCCAAAGGTGATCTACGCATTTATACTTCATTGCCGTTCTTGCTAATATTCGTTGTGATAGACGTTCACAAGGGTATCTACTCGATTTTTACACGAAACCTGACGCTCGGGGAGGAGGAAGTTCTAGTCCGTGCATCTCCTGGGGGCGCTAGCAGACCCACGTTGTCCCGTGATGGGCGAACCCTTGCTTTTGTTCGTCGCGTTCGCGACAAAGAAGCGCTTGTGCTTAAGTATGTCCTGCGTACACTATGTACATTTAAAACACTGTCTCATTGATACCGCAGGGATCTACGAACGGGTACGCTCCGCAACATCTGGCACGGATTAACCTACGATCTTTCCACCATTTACGCCCCAATGGGCACTTATCCATCGTTTTCATTCGATCCTTCTGACGAGGCTATTATTATCTGGGCCGCTGGTCAGATTTACCACGTTCCACTTGCCTTGAACGCACTTGGGGAACGCATTTTGGGAGGCATACCTCAACCTGTCGGTTTTCAAGCTCACATCGAGGTCAAACTTGCGGACACACTGAAGGCGACTACGGACGTCAGAGAGCTTGAGGAGGGTGAGCAACGTCTCCATGCGTTCACCCAGCTTGCCTTCGATGAGAGTGGAACGCATGCGGCGTTCCAAGCTGCTGGTGTCACATACATTCAGGCGTTGGGATCAAAATCTCTTGCCCAACGTGTACCTGTCGCGCATGCGGGAGCAACATACTACTCGCCTTCTTTCGTTGGTGGGAACAGCAACTTGGTCGTCCACGGGCGGTGGTCGGATACATATTTCTCTTCCTTCGAGATTGCCGATCTGAGCACTGGCGACGTGTACGAGTTGACAGGTCTTCCAATGGGCCGTTACTTTAGTCCCGTAATCTCGGATGGAGAGGGAAAGGCTCGCACAATTGCATTCGTCAAGACAGGTGGTGATCTCCTCACTGGCGACGTGGTCGCGACCGCCCAACCTGGTCTTTGGATTGGGGAGATCACTCTACCCACAGAAACTATGTCACCCCATTTCATTCCCGTGACGAACGTTCGAAAAATCTGCACTTCCGTCAGTTCTTCCGATGCCGCGTTGAAACTTGGTTTCATGTCTTCTGACAAACTTGTCATCCATCAATCTGATCGAGTTTTTGCTGTGGATCTCTCTCGTGGCGCCGACGGATTCGGACGCTATGCTGAAGAAACACTCGCGAATGGTCGTGCGACGGACGAGCTAGTGTTCTCGAATGCTACCCACGGTGCGGCCTTTGTGAACTTCCAGCACGTCTACTATGCCCCCGAAGTGACTTCTTCGACGGATTTATTCAGTAAACCAGGTAAAGCACCGGCGGGATTAGCGAGGCTTAGCTTGGATGGTGGGCATGATCTGGTCGTAAGTGGCGATGGAACGGTCGTCGGGTGGTTCCTCGGTGAGATTTGTGATCTCAGCCTCATTCCTCTTACCGCGATTCTGAGTTCACTACCACCAGGGCCCTTCCTACACACACTGCCAATTTCTCGACTGTCACGATGTTCTCAGGCTATTAAAGCGGACACCCTGACGTTCGGCGTAGATTGCGTGACTGGTTTGCTGGACGTCACCACGGTGGACGTGCGATATGAATCGGAAGTTATGAGACTCCGTCGTGAGGCTCGTGCAATCTCCGGTGTGGATGTCGTCGCATTCGTAAATGCCACAGTCCTTACCATGGAGCACGGCGATGTCCACCGGGACGTGATTAGCGGCGGGACAGTCGTCCTGCGAGACGGGCTTATCGATGCACTGGGCAAGGATGGTGAAGTACTAGTTCCAGCTGGAGCTTTGATCATCGAGACCGATGGTGGTGAGTTTCTGTTGCGAAATGATGCAAGCTCGTGACGATGGCCCTTATACGTCAAATTTAATTTGCTAGGCTATATCATTCCAGGATTCATCGACGCACATGCCCATTGGGCAGGGACTGATGTCAAGTACCCTGCCACTTCTTGGGAGATGGAAACCTTCCTTGCGTACGGAGTCACAACGATGCACAAGTGCGTTGATCGGTCGAAGTCGTTTGGCGTCTTTCTAACCCTCGTTTATAGCCCGAGTCTGCATAACTCGCTCGGCTTCGTCGAGCGTGCTCGTGTCGAGAGTGGCCTTATGGTTGGCCCAAGGATTTTCCACACGGGTCAAATTATCTATGGCGCGTCTGACTATTCTTACCATCTTGATGTTGCAAACATCCAAGAGGCGAAAGAAGCTCTCACTCGTATCAAAGCGGAGGGTGGACCGGCTAGTTGGTCTTATAAGAACTACAACTTGCCAGCAAGAGCGTCGAGGCAGCGCTTGCTACTCCAAGCGAGGGAGATGAACATGGCCTGTGTACCCGAGGGTGTGAGTGGCGTCCTACGGGCTTAGAGAGTACAACTGATGCATGGAATGAATTAGGGTATGAATTTCGATTGGGATCAGACATATATTGTAGACGGTAAGTGGATGCTTGGACCGGATGGCCAGACTCTAACGTTGCCACTAGGAATGACAACTGTGGAACACAACATCCCTGTTTCGGTTCTGTACGACGATTTGCTTACTCTGTTCTCGTTGAGTGGCACTGGATCAACACCGACGCATATCGTCAACTATGGGGGACCGATGGGGGAGCAGTTACTCTGGGCGACTGAGGATATCTCCGGTGATCCCAAGTACGTACTGGCCAAGCGCCTTTAGGATGCATCTGACGGTCGTACTCGACCCAGGCTGAGACGCTTTACGAGGCACGACATCCTCGAGGGTTTGTCCGAGTCAACGAGCCGGCCTGCAAACTGTTGGTTGCCTTCTGATTCGCGTGTGCGTCGATCCTAGAGCTAATATAAATGTACACCTTCAGCGATGGCCCTTTTCAATGTCTCTTCGTCTATTGCCAAGATGGTTCATCGTGGTTTATCCGCTCACATTGGAGCACATGGAGAATCCCCGTTGGGTTTGATGTACCACCAAGAGATGGCTTTTGCCAAAGCTGGAGGGCTGAGCAATTACGAGGTTCGTTTGACCTATTTTTGTCGTTTTCTTGAACCAATGTACTTATATTGCTGTAATTACTATCGCTTCAGGTTATTCGCGCAGCCACTTCCGTCGCAGCAAGGACTTTCGGTCTTGATGAGTCCCTCGGCACAGTTTCCGTTGGCAAACTTGCCGACCTCGTTGTTTTCCCAGCTGCATTTGACCTCGTTGACGGAGACATCCGCCAGACGCGGGATATTAGGTTTGTCGTGCGGGGCGGAAGGATATGGGATGCCACGACTATGACGGAAGTCTGGCCAGTGAAAGGAAGGCAACAGAACCGGCCTCCCTTAAACGCTGAGTAGTCTAGAGAGAACTGTACAAATTATCTAGTGCAAATTATCATGTGTATTGATCCGAGGACGACGTGAGCTCTACATATCGAACTCGAATTCTGAATCTGAATCATCCTTTTTCGGCCCTCGGACGTTCTTTGGACTGCGCGCATTCGTTCTGGTCGCTGCAGATCTCATGCGAGAGGGTGGGTCATCATCCTCTTCTTCGTCGGAATTATCACTATCCCGACCCTTCTCTCTTCTTTGGAAAGGATGCTCAGGGGGGCTGATAACCCCATACAGCATCAGAACTGCCTCGAGTTCTTCTCGGGTGCGTGAGTAGCAGTAGAGGCATGAGACAACCTAGCCCACCTTCGAGACGTCTTTCGCGATCAGCGCCCCAAGCCACTAGCTGATTTCTTATCTCCCCTTTCCGATAAATGATCAACATTGGTACGCGGCTATCTGGTAGATCGGGTATGCACTTGTCGCCGACGATGGAAACAAACTTGGTTCGTGGATATCGGGCAGCGAGTTCCCGGACATGATTAAAAGCTCGATCGCTTCGTGGAATACTACAACATGGATGAGGATAGCATGGTATGGATGGAAAGGATTACTTGCCCGTCTTTGTAAAGAAAACATATCACCCCTGTGCCCCTTTCGTCTTGATCGTCTTCCTCACTGACCCTGCTCGCCTCTGTGACCTCTTTTGTGTAGTCATCTCGTCCGATCGGATATACTCTTCCAAAGCGGGCACGATTGATTTCCTTTTGCTCCTCAGCCAGTCGCTGGCGGTGGAATGCGTCCACAGTTCGCTGCAGATCATCGTCTTCAGTGTCGTCCTCGAGCTCACGCAGCTCGTCTACGGTGAGGTCCTGAAGTGCCTCCTGAAGTGTCGGGGACGGAGGGGGTGATGGGGTCTTTATCGCAGGTTCACGCGGGGGTAGAATACCATGTTTGCGCAGGGCGTCGTTGCTGGTAATAGTGAGTATGGATAAGAGGGTAGACGGCAGTACTTACAATTCTGTATCCTCGTTTGGGTTAAGAGCCATGATGATGCTGCGCGCCCACAGAGAATCAGGGATAGCTGGATTAGGAAGGCTGTATTCATTCGTGACGCGGACTTGAATGACTACTGTTGGGAATTTCTCCTGCTCTAGTGACACTGTCAGAGATGTACTGATTTTTGATCAAGCACATCTCTATCTCGTCCCACACATCGCTTGCTTCATGACAGTGACCACCGTCGTTCCAGGTGAGACCACCACCACGACAACCCAGGGCCACACCGTCACTGTCAATGAGACCATTCTCCCCCGCAAGTACCAGGAGGAGATATTCCGCCGCGCCCAGGAGCACAACATTATCGCTGCCCTCGATACTGGAAGCGGAAAAACCCTAATCAGCATCCTACTCATCAAATGGATCGTTTTGCAACCGAGCGCCATCGGCAAAGTTGTCGTATTTCTCGTCCCAAAGGTCGCCCTTGTCGAACAACAGGCGGACTTCATTGCGTCTCAGACCCCCTTGAGGGTGCGAAAGTTTCATGGAAGCCTCGATTTGGAGCTCTCGGATAGGGCAAATTGGAAGAGCTCATTTGAGAAAGCGGACGTGGTCGTAATGACAGGTGAGCTCCCATCAGCCGTTGGAGGTCAAGGCGCTAGTTCTGAACGATGTTGGTAGCTCAGATATTCCTCAATATCCTCACGCATTCACATTGGAGTATCGATAAGGTATACCGCCTTTGTCTGTTGTCGTGGGTGTTGTTAATCTGCTAATGGAGGTGTCGTTGATTATTTTCGATGAATGCCACCATACTCGCAAGAACCACGCTTATAATGGTATAATGCGCGAATACTTTCAAGTCCATCCTGCCGAGCGCCCAAAGGTATTTGGCATGACAGCGTCGCCTATCTGGAATCCCAAGGATGCGGAGGGGTCTTTGTTGACTTTGGAGAAAAACTTGGATGCCACCGTCATTGCCGTCCGCGAGCATGTCTCAGAGCTCCTTGAAAACTCCCCGCGACCTGTAGAAGTGTGTGCCTCTTTTTCTTTCTGGTTATCAGGTGAACGGATATTTACATACTCTACAGATGATTAAGGAATACCTCCCTCCCCCCGATAACTATCTCTATCTAAACCCATGCCTCTGGGACACCCTGACGCTCTTCCAATCTGACGATATTGGCATATCATGGGACAAGTTACAAATGAAATACCATGTTACTCGGAACAGTCTTGGTCCCTATTCAGCAGACCTCTTCATATATCATGAGGTTCGTGCGCGAGTCAATCAACTCCTTCTAGAATTCGATACTCCTGATGATCACATGGTCAATCCCTTTGATGTTCAAGCAAACGGCATGGACATCGACGACCCTCCCACGTATAAAAGCAAACCATCGATCCCTGTTGCCCTCGAGCAAATCGACTCTATTCTGTTTGATTTCAAGCCTTTTTTTGAAGACTCTACCGCTTCCCCGCCCACCGTGCCAATCCCCGTCCCACTTGCTTGGTGTACTCCCAAGGTAAAAGCCCTCACCGAGGTCCTGCTTGCATACCACACTCCGACATTCCACGGGATTGTTTTTGTAGAGCAGCGCCAGGTTGCTGCTTGCCTTGCTAAAGTCCTCTCCAAGATCCCTGAGTTGCGGGGTCGTATCCGTTGCGCTGAGCTTGTGGGGCATGGTGGTGGACATGGCTCACGGAGTAAAGGAGGTTCCAATTCGGGTTCAGCTTCAGGGGTGAACGTGAAAGGCATGGGGTTGGCACGGCAGCAAGATACAGTGAGGTCGTTCCGGAAGTCTTATGAGGAAGGCGGTTTAAATCTGTGTATGTTCTCTAATTAGTATTGCACCGGACAATATTGACTCTCCCTCTTCAGTGGTTGCGACGTCGGTCGCCGAAGAAGGGTTGGATTTTCCGGTGCGCCTCCTTGAATTTCCTTGCTATTGGTGGAGCTTAATACCGGGGACCATAGGCCTGCGACCTTGTCATACGCTTTGATCCTCTCCATCATATGGTTGGATATGTCCAGTCAAGGGGTCGGGCACGAACGAAAACCTCTACCTTCGTTATCATGGCACAAGTTGGCCATACTTCACACCTCGACCGTTACAAGACTTTCCAAGAAATTGAGCCTGAACTCAAGAAGGTCTACCAGGCTCGAGAAAACCCCACTCGCCCTGCCTCACCAGAGTCGTCATCAGACTCCGAGGAGGGTGAGTTAGAAGAAGATGACCCCGAAGATCTCGCAGCGCGTGAACGGTACATTGTTCCATCTACTGGAGCGGTGCTGACGTACGGCTCTGCCATCGGACTGATCAACTATCTGTGTTCCCTAATTCCACACGACGTCTATACCCCTGCGTCAATGCCAAAGTATAGCGGGGACTACGCCGCTGTTTTGGAACTTCCATCAAGCCTCCCTCTCCCTGTTGATCACCTTATATATCGAGGCCCACCTCGGAACTCGAAACGCGAGGCAAAACGGGCTGTTGCTTTCATGGCCGTCAAAGCCCTTCACAGGCTTGACGTTTTTGACGACTACCTCCTCCCCTCGACTGGTTCAAAGGGGAAAAGTGATTATGATGCGGATGGTCGCAAGCTCCTTGATATCTCTGAAGTCCCCGATATCATGAACGTCTTCGTACAAGACCCGTGGACGCTCGGTCCGAGACTGCGAATACATGTCATCTCGATTGACGGAGAAGACTGTGCCGGGCTCATCACCGGTACACAGTTACCGCCACTTGAACTCTTCAGCGAGGGCTACACTATTACCATGCGCTGCACGGATGAACTCGTGTTTCACCCCAAGGAGGAGTGGGAGACCCTCCACATACTTCAAGAATACACCAAGACGGGAATCTGGTTTTGTATCACTGGGCGCCCGATCACACTACCCATCACATGTTTCCTTGTTCCCCTCACGGAGCACAACTGTATTGATTTCGAGGCGGTGAAACGTGTCGTTGCCGAACCGTATGGCACATACAATTGGAGCGGAGTCACCGAGAAAGATTTCGGTACACAAATGGTTATGAACTGTAATCTCTACGGCCGTGCTCAGATTCTTCACAACATAAGATACGATCTCACCGCATTATCTATACCACCACCGGGCTCGCGCGAGGCACCATATGCGACATACCACGAGTATTTCGTACAAAAGTGGACTAGGAAAAGCCGTGACGCTTTCGTTCCAACGGACTGTCCACTTATTGAGATCCATAGCCTTCCCCGTGCCCCCTCCGGTCTTTATCGCCCGGCATCGAGACACCAACCCGTTGACAAATACAAACGCCATACAGCACCCGTCGGGTCGATCGTCCCGCAGGGTGCATGCAGGCTTGTCCACTTTTCTCAGCGGGTCTACCGCGCTTTCATATTCCTGCCTCGGATTTGTAGGCGCGCAACGGATCTTTATCGGGCAAGAGAAGAGCGTGTACAACTTGGATTACCCCCGATCGACGATGACCTTCTCATTGAGGGATCTACTCTTCCTACCACAAATGCGATATGGAACAACCAACGATTGGAGACGTTGGGAGACTCCGTGCTTAAGCTCACCTCCACAGTCCACATCATGAACAAGTTCCCCCACCGACACGAGGGTCAGCTTTCTCAACTGCGCCAGAGCAGTATATCGAATCGCACCTTACTAGCTCGTGCCAAAGAGATTGGTCTCGAGCGGTTTCTTACATCGGAGGCACAAAGCCTCCATGTATGGAGGTACACGATCCCTGAGGGCTCGGACGTGGTAGATTGTTTGACGCAAGCGAAGCACACGGTGCGCAGAGAGTATCCCCGTCGAAGCTTGCAGGATTGCATGGAGGCAACTCTCGGTGCGGCATTTCTGACTGGCGGCATTGATATGGCATTGCGGGCTGGTGATACATTAGGGCTGTCGATGGGAGGTACTCTCCCGTGGTCGCTCCGTTACTCCCGACTGCCAGAGCCGACCCTCGTACCGCCAATCTTTGCAGACCTTCAAGCTTTAATGGGATACAAATTCCATCGTGGAGAGCTATTGATCGAGGCTATCACACATCCATCGTTTACCACGTCGGCGGGATCATCGTATCAACGTCTGGAATTTCTCGGTGATGGTAAGGTTAACGTCGTCGGAGCAGTCCATTTGATACTCACCCAAAATTTAGCTGTAATCGACCTAGCCATAATGCGCCACCTCTTCCGAAAGTTCCCAGATGCTACATCTGGACAACTTTCTACTGCTCGTTCCCGTGCTGTCTGCGGACCTACCCTCGCATCGGTTGCTGTTAACCGTCTTGACCTACATAAGCATTTACTCATCAACAACGTCGAGCTTAGTACTGCAATCGCTCGACACGTACCGCTCCTCGAGACCCTCTCGCCCGAAGATGCAATTCTCAAGGGATGGAAATATGATCCTCCCAAAGCATTGAGCGACGTGCTAGAGAGCCTCGTAGGTGCGGTCCTTGTCGACAGCGCGTACGACTTTGAGAAGACAGCTGCGGTTGTCGAAGTAGTGATGAGTGATGTTCTAGACGTATTGACCACCAATCTTCCGAGAGATCCGGTGTCGGAATTGATGGTCTGGGCCGCCACACAGGGTTGCAGGAGAATCGCATTCCAGCAAGTACCTCATAGTAACCTATTGACGAGAGCTAACGGCTACCTTCCTTCCTTCGCAGGAAAAGCCAGAGCAACGCAGAACTCCGACGAAATGATAGTGTTGCGGTCATTGTTCACGAAGTCATCGTTGCTGGTCCCATTACAGCGAGCAATCTCTCGTTGTCTAAGGGTCTTGCCGCCGAGCGGGCACGCGCTATCTTGGATGATCCCGGTCACGAGATGAGTCTCGTCCGACTATGTGACTGTCGAAGGGCAGCTAAGGAGCAGATGGATATATGCGCCGAACCTCCTGCTGATCAGACAAATCAAAGGGTCACGGACGAGACTGAAGATGGTTTTGCATCCATCGCAAAGCAGAAGCTGGAGGAAGATTATATCCCCCCTATCGAGGCCGTAGAGGAGGCAGAGGACGAGCCTGATGATGAAATAACTTCGAATAAAGTTTAAGACTGATTCGCTGGGAGGTGGACGCTGGTGGGCTACCGAAGATCCTGGGATGAACTGCTGGCGACCTTTTGCACTACCGCGAACGGTTGCTAGCGGTTATTTCCACGTTTCTTCCATTCTATGATTCATTACTGTTCCCAACTTACACATACCATGCTGTTATGATGCACGCACGCCAGGATTTCTTGACTCATCAGTGGAGACCTCCATTTTTCGTCATGTAGATGTAACATATCACAGCAGTTGAACTATGTCGAGCCTGTCCTTGCCAAACAACGCCAAACAGTCTATCCATTTCGCAGTTACAGTGTTCTCGTTCTTTACCAGTCGTTCCTCACCTTCTGCCATTCATATACGATCATGGGAGACGACTATCCCTCGCTGTTCCGTACGTTCTAGGCGCTACCCATGGATTCCGACGTTAAAACCAATCTAGGTTCGGAGCAGATGAGCTTGGTCCAACTCTATATACCCACCGAAGTGGCCCACGACACAGTCGCTGAACTCGGAGAGCTTGGAAATGTTCAGTTCAAGGATGTTCGTGTTATATTGCTGATCCTTTGATACTTGCTGACGAAAATCTCTCGTTAGTTGAATCCAACCGTCAATCCTTTCCAACGTTCCTTCGTTGGTGAAATCAGGAGATTCGAGGACATGGCCCGTCGTGTTCGCTTCTTTGCATCTCAGATTGAGAAGGAAACGGACGTGGTACCGATCCGACCTCTCTACGATTCGGCACCTCTTATTACCGTCGGCCCGAGCGCAGCACACAACATCGACGAACTCGACGTCACTCTAGTAGAGCACGAGACTAGGCTTTTGCAGATGAACGCGAGTTACAAGCTGCTCAGTGAGCGTACTAAAGAGCTTGTTGAAGCGCGCCATGTCTTGAGGGAGACAGCGGGCTTCTTTGAGAAGGTGGGTCAACTCTATGGCGGTATTTACTACACTCAGTTGTTGTCGTTAAGGCCGAAACGCAGCAGACGGATATCAGGACTTCTTTTGACGATAGTTCAGCCCCTCTTCTTCAGCATGACGATCGCGAAAATCAATATTCATCGACGGTTCAATTCGATTTGGAGTACGTTCAATTCTTTCTCCTCATTTTCTTCTTTTTTGAGACTGCTTCAGGTTCGTTGCGGGAACCATCGATAGAGCCCGTATCCCAACATTCGAACGCGTGCTCTGGCGTGTGTTGAGGGGTAATCTATATATGAACCACACAGATATCACTGAGCCGTTTGTCGACCCCGAGACCGGTTCTGAGACGCGCAAGAACGTGTTCATCATCTTTGCGCATGGTGATGCATTACTTGCCAAGATTCGCAAAGTCGCCGAGTCGATGGGCGCTACTTTGTATCCTATCGACGCAAACGCTGACAAGCGTTCCGACTCGCTTCGTGAAGTTACTGTTCGTCTAGAGGACCTTCAGACCATCCTCTATAACACCAAGGTCAATAGGCGCGATGAACTAGTGACCATCGGGCAGAATCTTGCGCGCTGGCAGGATGTTGTTCGGAAGGAAAAGATGATCTATGAGATGATGAATCTCTTCAACTATGACGTACGCAGGAAGACTTTGGTCGCCGAAGGATGGTGCCCAACAAGGGACATCGCCATGATACAAGTTGCTCTTGGGCATGCAACTGTAGGTCGTCTCATTGTCAGTCTGTCAGTCAATTGATTTGTTTTCTAGGAAGAGTCCGGAACTAGTGTCGTGCCAATTTTACATGAGCTCCGCACCAACAAGAAACCGCCCACTTTCAACCGGACGAACAAATTCACGGAAGGCTTCCAGGCTATTATGGACAGTTATGGAATCGCCACCTATCAAGAAGTCAATCCTGGCCTCTTTGCCATCATCACCTTCCCCTTCCTGTTCGCCGTGATGTTCGGTGACATTGGCCATGGTTTGATCATCTTCTTCGCCGCTGTTTACATGATCATGAATGAGAGGAAGTGGGCGAAGGAGAGTCTTGGAGAGGTGTGTAACTCCTTCGAGAACCTGTTCCCGACTCACTTCGCCGCTCTAGATTACGGGTCAGTTCTTCTTGTAAGTGGACCACTTCGTGGGTGGAGCTGGACGTAATAACATGCATGCAGCGGCCGATATATCATTCTTCTAATGGGGCTATTCTCGGTCTACACCGGCCTCATGTACAATGACATTTTCTCAAAGTCTCTTCACATCTGGCACTCTGGATGGGATTTCCCAGAAAGCAATGGAACCCTTCATGGCGTTTCGAATGGTCACGTCTATCCCTTCGGTTTGGATCCAGGCTGGCATGGTGCAGATAACGCCCTGGTATTTACGAATTCGTACAAGATGAAGATGGCAATTGTCCTTGGGGTAGTCCACGTAAGAGCCTCGCTGGTTTCATAGTACGGCCTAGGTTGACACATGCTCAGATGACATTTGCCTTGTGTCTGCAACTCCCCAATCACATCAAGTTCAAGCGTCCGCTGGATATTTACGCCAATTTCATTCCTCAAATGATCTTCCTCCAGTCGATCTTCGGGTATCTAGTCGTCTGCATCATCTACAAGTGGACAATCGACTGGACTAAGGCGACAACAGAGGCCCCATCTTTGTTGAACATGTTGATCGCGATGTTCTTATCCCCTGGATCTGTCGATCCAAAAAGCCAGCTTTACCCTGGACAAGGGTTCGTGCAAGTTGTCTTGCTTCTACTTGCTGTCGTTTGCGTTCCTTGGATGCTTTGCATGAAGCCATACTTCCTCTGGAAGGAAATGCAACAGATTCAGGGTCAAGGGTACGTGGGACTTAATCACGACGGTCCTCGCGACAGCTCCGATGAGGTGCTGGAAATCGAGGAAGAAGGTAACGGTCGCGTTATCGTCGAAGAAATGGAGGAACATGTGAGTGCATCGCTCTTCTCTGGGATGGTGATTCCGATAAGTCTTGTCAGGAACAGCACGACTTTGGGGATGTTGTCATTCACCAAATTATCCATACAATTGAATTCTGTCTCGGTTGTATATCGCACACAGCCTCTTACCTCCGGTTGTGGGCACTATCTCTGGCCCACGCTCAATTATCTGAAGTCCTGTGGAACATGACGATGGAAGGTGTTCTGGGCATGCAGGGTATTTTTGGCGTGATCGCAATCATATTCGCTACCGTGATGTGGTTCAGCTTGACCGTCTTTATTTTGTGTCTCATGGAGGTGCGGATTCTGGTAACCGTGCGTCCAAGCGACTGACGCCACTCGTTTAGGGACTCTCGGCGTTTCTGCATGCACTCCGACTCCACTGGGTCGAGGCGAACAGCAAGCATTACGAAGGAGAAGGATATGTACGTGGTGTTCATTTGACCGGTTATCTACAACGTGTGGTGCACATGCTGATATACGACTTAGGCTTTCACGCCGTTGAGCTTCGCTAAGGTGGATGTCAATGAATAGTCACACATAATAGGACATGCTTTTATCTCGTTGCCTAGGATGGTATCAGATTTCTTTTTAACGAGGAAGCACGAGGCTGTTTCATTCCCTGAGATCCTTGACGGCGATGCGTTAGCACCGGTGAACACGGCTTCCGGCGACTTAGTTACCCTTTTTGTTTTGATTTTTTTTTTTTCAAAGTCCGAACACTGCGACATATATTTCCCCGATTGTCTTGGTCCATTTTTCTACATCCCCGCTCATTTTTCTTTTCCTCTTTCTTTCTTTTTTGCTCATAGAGGTTGGCCTTTCGAGCGCTTTCGGGTTACTCGTCTATTGACCCCTTTCCAGGCATTTTAGACTATAGAGCGTAATAGAACATTTCTTGTTCCACATTATCTCGTCTTTTGGACATTGAGGAAAATTTGCTGTAGTATATACCACTGCATACTTCATAGGTACGTCCCTGCACAGGTCGATCGCTTTCTCTCCTCTCATCTCTTTCAGATTTTAGGCATGCCTGCTATTACTGCAACCACTCCCGCTATCCCTTCTCCCGCCTCGCTCAAAGGCGTCGTTGACGGCCAGGTCGACGTTGCCTCCCTCTTTGTTGCAGACAAAGCCTCTCGTGGCGCTGCTGCGAAGGCCCTTGCTTCTGCTGTTCAAAATAGCGGACCTGCTGCCATTGCCTCAGTTGGTTTCACTGAGGCGGCCCTTATGGCCCTTGTTGACAAAAAATCACCTGCTGCTCGTGAGGGTGCAGCCGATGCTATCGTTGCCCTTGCCAAGGCTGGCGCTACTAACGCCCTTGAACCCACCTTTGTCGATTCTGGCCTTTACGCTGCCCTCATCGAAGGCTTTGCTGACAAGATGCCTGCGGCTCGTAACGCGGCAGTAGAAGCCGTTCGGGAGTTCGCTGCCACCATGAATCCCTGGGCCACTGGTCTTCTACTTCCGCCTCTCCTTGACCAGATCAAAACTGCGGGAAAATGGCAAATCAAGACGGGTGCTCTTGTTGTCTTGAACCAGCTCGTTGTTAGCGCGCCCGCTCAGACTGCTCGCCTCATGCCTGACATTGTCCCCGTCCTCTCCGAAGCCATTTGGGATACCAAGGCTGACGTGAAGAAGGCGGCGCGCGACTCGCTTCAAAAGTCCTGTGCTTTGATTTCTAACAAGGACATCGAACGCTTTATTCCGGCTCTGATCAAGGCTCTGATCAATCCGGTCGAGGAGGTCCCCAACACTATTCAACTTCTTTCGGCTACTACATTCGTTTCCGAAGTAGACTCCCCTACTCTCTCTCTTATGGTTCCTCTCTTGTCTCGTGGTCTCAGCGAGAAGCTCACCGCCACCAAACGCAAGGTTGCTGTGTAAGTTCATCATACCCCTTTTGATCGCATCAATGCTGATCGCGTCTATATCCAGCATTGTGGACAACATGGCCAAACTGGTCGACTCCCCAATCACCGTTCGCCCCTTCTTACCTAAACTCCTTCCGGGTCTCATCAAGGTCGAGACCTCGATTGGTGACCCCGAAGCACGTGGTGTGGTTGGCAGGGCGATTGCCACTCTTCGCCAAGTCGGTCAGGTTCCCGAGGGTGACGGAACCAACCTTCCTCCTCTGAAAGTTGCCGACGCTTCTCAGTTGGTCTCTTCCCTTGCCGCTGTTTACAAGAAGCTGGGTGCGAGTGCTCCTGACTCCAAGGATGCTACCGTTGTGTACGCGTCGTGCCTCGCTGCGAACTTGGTGAATGCCAAAAACTTCGATATCTCAGAGTGGGGATCCCTCGCTCCCTACCTGTCCTTCGTTGCTCCTTCTCCTGACCCTGCTTCTGTCTCGTCGGAGTGGGCTGTTCGTTCGGCTTCTTCGGGCGATGATGAAGATGAGGTCCTCGAAGATGAGGAGGAAGGCGAAGACTTGTGCAACTGCCAATTCTCCCTCGCTTATGGTGCTAAGATCCTTCTCAACACTGCCACTCTTCGCCTCAAACGCGGTCACCGTTACGGTCTCTGCGGAAAGAATGGTACTGGCAAGTCCACTCTCATGCGCGCAATCACCAATGGTCAGGTAGAGGGTTTCCCCTCCCCTGACGAGGTCCGCACTTTCTACGTTGAGCACGACATCGATGGCAGCGAGGCCGATACCTCCGTCCTCCAATTCATTTTGTCCGACAAGCGCATCCTTGCTTCTGAAGCGGAGACAGTTGAGACTCTTGGGTCTGTTGGTTTCAGCGATGAGCGACAGAAGCATGCCATCGGTAGCTTGTCGGGAGGTTGGAAGATGAAGCTTGCCCTTGCCCGAGCGATGCTTTTCAAGGCGGACATCCTTCTTCTTGATGAGCCCACTAACCACTTGGATGTGGTGAACGTCGCATGGCTTGAGAACTATCTCACCTCGTTGAAACACTGCACATCGAGTATGGCACTTTTTCTTGTTTTGAGCGATATTTTTTTCTAAATCTGATGGTAGTCATCGTGTCCCACGACTCGGGTTTCCTCAACAACACTATCACTGATGTCCTCCACCTCAACCGCTTCAAGCTTCGAAGGTACCGTGGAAACCTTGAAGCGTTTGTGAAGCAAGTTCCCGAGGCCAAGTCGTATTACACTCTTGAGGCTGCCGAAGATTACAAGTTCAAGCTCCCCGACCCTCCTCTCCTCGAAGGTGTCAAGACCAAGGAGAAAAGCTTGCTTAAGATGCGGAAGGTTGGCTTCCAGTACCCCTCGCAGCCTGTTCAGCAATTGTACGACATCACTCTGCAAGTGTCCCTTTCTTCTCGTGTCGCCATTCTCGGTCCCAACGGTTCCGGAAAGTCGACGTTGGTCAAACTCCTCACTGGAGAGATGGAGCCCAACAAAGGTGGTGAAATCTGGAAGCACCCTAATTTGGTCATTGGTTACGTTGCCCAACACGCTTTCCACCACATCGACCACCACCTCGACAAGACACCTCTAGAGTACATGCTTTGGCGTTACCAGACTGGAGAGGATTTGGAAGAGATGGGCAAAGCCACTCGTCAAATTACCGAGGCTGAGGCGCAGAAGATGAAAGACGGTGCCCTCTTCATCCATGAGGGGCAGAAGAGGATGATCGACGAAATTGTCTCCCGCAAAAAATTGAAGCAGTCGTATGAGTACGAGGTCTCCTTTAAGGGTCTTAGTTCTTCTGAGAACCTTTGGATTCCTCGTGATGAGCTTGTCAAGCGTGGTTTCGAAAAGGTCAGTCCTGTTTCATATGTCATCTGGAGCGATCTTCAACGTGTTTCCCTTTTGTAGAAAGTCTTAGAGGTCGACACACGTGAAGCCCAACGACTTGGTCTGCTTCGACCACTCGTTCGACGTGAAATTGAAAAGCACTTCGCTGACTTTGGTCTGGAGGCCGAGTTCGTGACTCACAACACTATGCGTGGCCTGTCCGGTGGACAGAAAGTCAAGATTGTCCTCGGTGCCGCGACGTGGCGTCGCCCTCATGTCATCTGCCTGGATGAACCTACCAGTACGTCGACTTATGCTGAAATAAATCGTGCTTGCTCAATTTTGCACATAGACTACCTTGACCGCGAGTCGCTAGCTGCCCTCATTGAGGCCTTGAAGGTCTTCGAAGGTGGTGTTCTTATCATCACCCACAACAGGGACTTTTCTGAGTCGCTCTGTTCTGAGTAAGTTCCTTGTTTTGTTTTTCAGGACGAAATTATCTCATCTGTTTTCGCTAGGGTTTGGGCTATGCGTGATGGTCGTCTTGAGGCGTCTGGCCACAACTGGGTTGAAGGCCAAGGATCTGGCCCTCGCATTGACAAGAAGGAAGGAGAAGAGGAGGATCAATTCGATGCCATGGGCAACAAGATTGACGCAAAAAAGACTAAAAAGCTCACCTCCAACGAGCTCCGCAAGGTGAGGCTTGACTTGAAGCTGTCTCTGAATCCACGTTTGCTGACTGCGGCTTATATGTGCAGCAAAAGAAAGAGCGCCTGCGCAAGAAGAAAGCAGGGGAAGACTGGGAAGAGGAGGAGCTTTGAGTCTGTCTATACCTAGCGCCTTGGTTGTAATTTGTGTCGCGCTTTTAGCGCCTCTTAGTGTTGTATGTTGCATGTTACCACTAGTTAATTATTCCCAAGATTGTTCTTTATGAGTGACAGCCTTGTTTAAAGGGACCCAAGACAAAATGGTGCACCAGAGTTGCAAAGCCTCACCTATGATATGGAACCCTGCCATCTCCAAACAAGCTTGTATAATTGGAGAGCCTCTTTTTGAGCAGTGAAAGAGGGGGACTTGGAGGATAGCAGATGAACTCCAGAAGGGGAAATAATTCTACCAGACCATTGAGCAGAGATCACTGGTGTCTCACTTGGTCTAGCTAGTGTCCAGTTTGGGTAGCACTCATGGCTGTCCTGTTATTCATCTCAGTCCACAGACACCCTGGTTGTGAAGAGTAGTGATTCCATGGCCCAGCCTAAAAGCCCTGAGCTGGCCAAGCTGGGCTGGTGTTAGAGTCCATGCCAACTTGGGAGTTGGAACTCTGGAACTCCAGAGTTAGATCAAATGGGACTTGGCTTCAGCATATGTGCTGTGCCCTTGCCACTGTTACACTCAACCCTGAGTCATAGCACTAACAATGATGGGTTCTTCTGGAGTCCTTGGAGTACAACTAGTGATGTCACAGTTTGGAACCACAATTTTTTTCTCTCATCCATTCCAATATGTTTAAAGCTTAGTATATGGTTTTTATGGTAGTTATTAGATCTCAAACAATTACATATGAAGATTGGCCCAGTCAATGTCTAGTTATGTCACTTAGACTGATCAGCAGTTTCAGTGAAACCAACACTAACTGATACGAGATGGGTGAATTGAAGGTAGAATCTAACCCTAGGGTTGGGTTACGCTTTGAAGTCGTTCTTTTAAGTCCTTCCCTTGAGGCAAGACTTCCCTTTATTGATAGGGGAATCACACTGTCGATGTCGAAACGAATAGAAGAGAGTAAAGAAGTGATATTGAGAGGTGAAGTAGGAGTGTCCAAGTACCTGTGAAACAGGGAGTAAACCTAAAGCCAAAGTCCTTGGAAACTATGACCAAATGGATAAGACTGGGGTTACCAGTCGAATCCTCTAACTACTTATACTGTACAAGTCCGTGCACAGACCAAGCTGTGCGAATACTATCTATAGTAAGTGTACATGTCATGTCTGATGGGGACGTATCGTATGTCATGTCTGATGAGTCAAAGAAAGATAAGAAGGGAAACATACACAGCTCTCCATGGCATGTGTCTTCCGATACGATCACGATTGGGAATCTCCTGAGAATGAAGAGTGGAAATGAAAAGAGAAGAATGAAACGAGGTCCAAGGTATCCGCGGGGTAACGGTCAAAGATAAGCCCCAATGATGTCCAATGGAATCTCCGGTCTGATGTCCGGCTGGCCAAAGTCGGCCGAAGGTCGTCACACATGTGGCGGATCACGTGGACTGAAAGGAATTTGTATACCACCATGAAGTGTCCCATCTGTCAGGAATTGGCAAGTGCCACTAAGTGGTCATGTGTCCCAGATCACGTGACGAATGAAGTTATACTGGGATAGGAGTGTACCAATAAGTCACGTAAGTCACGTGGTTCGAAATACATGTTAGCAGGGGTCTTCAAGGATGCCCTGTAGCGAATTGTTCGGTTGTCTAGAAAAGTAAAGAGAACAATATAAGTAAAAGCGTCATTGTTCAGAGAAAGGTTACGGATTCGTAACACTAACCTAACTCAGTATTTTGCATAATGTGAGCCATTGGCTGAATGAATTTGAAAACTTGTTTTGGTGTCTGATAAACATATATACAGTGACTCCAAAAACCGTTGCAATAATTTAATACAATGCAGTGTGTGAAGCATACTGCAAACAGGGGTGGGAATGTCGCTTAGGTTTGGTGGGACGAAATATTGTACTCACTCTTGGCTACAAAATGGCCCCTGAATCATGTGATTCGGTTCACACGATCCCAAGATATGAACATTTTAAATCAGAGACCCCATTGCAACGGTT
>JBBPMU010000232.1:0-36306 GCA_038090475.1 Wakefieldia striispora | reverse complement strand
GCGACGACCTCAGGATAGAAAAGGTCAGACATGGCGATCAGTGATCGTGGACAATGCGAACCACAGATTGTAGTCAGAAAGTGAGATCGGAAACCGAAATCTGTCAGCCATAAATGGTAGTCAAACTCCGCACTCTCAAAGCTTTCCGAGTCTCCTTTGAAATCCAAATCCATAAATTCCTTATATTGTAATTTCAAGAGAGCTACCGACATCACTTTCATTTATCTGTAGGTACATGTACTTCCCCTTGTACTTGTGCACGGCAAACACAAGTTGTAAACAAGGTTCACGTCATGTGAACTGCCGGTGTCAAAGCTCGCTTGCACTCTACAGAGGAGTTGGACGTTGCTCGGATTCCTGGCTTGAACGTAATCGAAGACGTTTCTTACTTACCTCATATGGTATTCTGCCACACCGATCAATCGCTCGGTTATTCAGAGCCTGGACTCTACGACAT
The DNA here is from genome assembly GCA_038090475.1 of Wakefieldia striispora. Lineage (NCBI taxonomy): Eukaryota > Fungi > Basidiomycota > Agaricomycetes > Agaricales > Hymenogastraceae > Wakefieldia > Wakefieldia striispora. The sequence goes on along the minus strand of JBBPMU010000232.1, from coordinate 35,849 downwards.
CAGGAGGACCGGGTTATAACGTTACCAGTTGACGGACGGCTGAGCACGTCCTCCTCCAATCATAGCCCTCAAAATCGATCAAGCGAAGAATTACGGGAATGCGCCCACACCACGCTTTCTAAATGGGGACCAATCCTCGTCTTTCCACTCGGCTAGGGTATGCAGATGGAGTAATCTCGTCTGCATCGCCAATTTCACTTCCATTTCCTACATAATAACGTGCAGCGGACGAAAAAAAAAACATGCGCTCGTGAACGTTAAGATATATATGTGCAGTGTGTTCAGTGTTCATAACATACAGAAAAACTAAATTCGACAAAGGAAGACCAGACGAACAACGTGCTCATTTTCACGACCGTGACGACGGCACCTTTCTTGCCTCCTCGGCGCACACCTTTTTCTTATTCGTGGTCCCGAGAGACGATGACGATCCTCTTGACCTGAGCTTGCTCCCACTTCCGGGTTTCACTCCCACAGCTGCCGCTGCCGAGTTCGCCGCGGCGACCGCTCTCAGCAGGTTGCCCGTACTCGGCCGTTTCGTCTTGAGCGTTGCAATACAGGGGAACGCCCGCATGCGCTCTTCCGGTCGGAGGAATGGGCTTGGAAGGTTCTCCACGTCTGAGAAATCATATTCAGCAGGACAACTTGGAATCGACGCTTTCGTCGACGACGCAGTGCCTGCTTCTGATTTTGCCTTGATAGACCTGGATGCCCGTGCACGAGAGGGAGAGGCGAGTCCCGTGGGGTCCGAGGTAGAAGTGGGGAGAGTGCTTGCGCGCCGCATGGGTGGTTTTTGAGCGGAACTCCGGGTGGATGGTTTGCGAAGCCGCGTCGGAGGCGCAGGAGGTGCTGGTCCTGAGGTTGACTCGCCTGTCGACCCGGAAGAGTGACTCGATTGTTCAGAATGCGGCCGCTCTCGGACTGTAGGCGAAGGTGGCAACGCTTCCCCTTCTGATTCGCTTCTGTCGTCCTCGGTCTCTGATTCGAAATCGAATATTTTCGCGAAGTCGAGCCCGACCTTGGGAGAATTCACAAAGAGGTTGGCGAGTTCGGCCGGGGTAGGTGTTGCGAGCGGTTGACCAGTCTGGGTGAGGATCACACCTTTCATAGCAGAAGGAATACAATCTTGCCCGGGCTTCACGAGGTTGCGATTCATCGGTGTCGCCAAGTTTGAACAGGGGTTGATGGCACGTTTTTCGCGTACGTGGCCATGGTCCTCTGTCATCTGGACAAGTGGCGCGAGCAGATTCTTGACCTCTTCGAGGGGTGATTTCTCCCTCCGTCCTTTAGCCTCCTGAGAAGATAGCGCCGCTAACTTCGTTTCCACATCTTTCTGCACCTCATCAAGTCTGCTCCGCTCTGCCTCCAAGTCCGCCTCCCTCGCAGCCAAACATTGCACCCTGTCTGCAATCAGCGCTTCTGCCTCTGCTTTGATCTGTTCCTCCCGCGTACGCCATGCTTCGAATATCTCTTGCTCGCGTTGTCGCACCGCGGAGAGAATTTCCTCCTCACGTCTAGCCATCGCAGCAGCGACTTCTTCCTCACGTTTCCTTATTGCCACGCGTAGTTCCTCTTCACGTTTGACTACTGCTTCCCGTATCCGCGCTTCGAGCTGGGATTGAGACGTTGAGATAAGAGTGTGTAATCGCAGGATTTCCGCGTCTTTTTCGACCACAAGGGCAGTAAGTTTTGCCTCTCGATCGACCAGCGCTGCTTCTCGCGCACATATTTCGCGTTCCTTGGCGATGACGGCGGATTTGTGGGTTTTCACCGTTGAAAGCCTGTGAACGTTTAATGGTTCCAAGATACTGTCCAAGAGGTTAGGGGTGACACGAACATTTTTTCCGCTTCGACGACTTTCGTAATGAGCGCTAGTCGCTCGTGTTGAAGAAGCTGTATCGCTGAGGGTCTCATTGCAGGCTACATCAACCGAAGACGTCGGGCAATCAACACGGATCCGGATGCACAATGACAGATCGACTCACGTTGAGGTTTAGCATTGCCTTGATGATGTTCGACAGTGTCTGACTGTAACCTCTTGGCAACGGTGGGATGCGCCCATTTCTATGACATAATTTGTAGCGTACCCGAATGGCGCGTCCAGACGAACTCACCTTATAAGTATGCTCAATTCGGCATGGGTCTTTGCCTCATGAAATGGAGGTTTGAGAGCGCAAAGCTCATATATGAGACACCCAAGCGACCACATGTCCGATTTTGAGTCGTAAGCCTTTTCTTGCATTAGTTCTGGGGACATGTAGTACGGTGTCTGACGAATTTGTGTTCAGGCCAGACACAAGGACGGAGACGATGAAGCGCACCCCGACATAAGTATTGGCGAAGCTCGCCTGGGGAAGCGCCTTTGACAAGCCAAAGTCACCGAGTTTGACAGAGTTGTTTTCGTCGAGGAACACTGTAGTGGAGACGGCACATACGCGCCACAAGAGATGAGCGAGATCTCGAAGCAGGACAAGACACGTACCATTGTCAGGTTTCAGATCACGATGCAAAATCTGGGGACGTCTTTCTTTGCAGTCTACATCAGGACTCGGATTGGGTGGATGGTGACAATGTTGCAAGGCCAACAATATCTGCATGAAATAATTCCAAATGGTGTCTTCTGGAACGAGTCTATTGTGTCTCTGTGCTTGCTTAATGACGCCCGAGAGGTCACCTCCGCCGCAGTACTCCATAATGATATATAAAATGCCGGCGTCCCTGTCAACGTATCTGTCGTGGTACCGGACAATGTGTTCATGGTCTAAGTCTTTGAGGATATTTCTACGGAAGTAGATAAGAGGAGGCAATCGAATAGGACAGAGAGACGTACACTTCAGCAACTATTTGCTTCCTATCACGGTCGGTCATACGCTCGAAATTGAGCTCCTTTCTGGCAAATACCTAGCACGGGCATCTGGTGAGACATAGTGAAATACCGGGTGGCAGAATGGAAGAACATACCAAACCATCCGACTTTCTTCGGACTTTGCGAATGATGCCAAATGAGCCATTGCCTATGACATCGAGCGGTTCATAAAGGTCGAGAAAAATGGACATGTGAGGTGTCGTGAAAGGCGCTGGCTGCGCTACTGGCTGAGTGTGTAGTGAACTGGACGAGATAGAAATTCGCGACTCGTCCGAACTGTGGGGGGTGTCAGTCACGTGATCGCGTCAATGTTGAGAGTTACCTTTGTCAATACATCTTGCACTTGTAGTACTTGCATTCCTAAGGATGGTCCACTTTCGTGTATTTCTCGGTGCTCCGACCGCTGCGGATTTGGACACGGATTCGAATGATTTCTTATGGCAAACCATCCAAGAACGCACCTCATCGACCCAGCAAGCAACGCCATACCCACCCGCGACACTCGACGCAGCCTCTCGCCGCATATCATTTCTCTACCAGAACGTCATCTTTGACGACTCTGACTCCGAACTCGATCATGAGGAAGTGGGTGGTGGTGATGACCATCCTGGTGCGTATCCCTCTGGTTTACATGGGATTCACCAACAGATCATGATGCACAGACGGAACCACTTTCCTTACTTGGCTCCCCACTCCCGCTGCAAACACCACCGGTGCCCCCTCCTTCCTCCGACCCTCTGGATCACTCCCCCGCGGAACCGACGAAACGCAAGAGACATGCTCCTCCATCGAGTATTCCGATGCTTCCTCCATCGCTCGCTTTCCAAACTTTCAATTCAGCTTGCACAAGGTCACACCACTCTCCTCCCTCTACCTCACCGCTAAATCGGGTAAGGGATCTCGTAAAGTAAACGTCCTTCTCGCAGCTATCGAAGTTCAAGGCCCTGATTCCGTCCGTGTGAAGAAGGGTCCAGATGCTGGGCAAGAGGTATCTATCTTGAAGCTTATCCTTGGCGACGAGCAAGGTTCTGTATGTAAATTGACCGCGTGGAGGGACACTGCAGAGGCCTGGGGTGGCTTTGGACCCTCACCAGGGCTGAAACGAGGCGACATTCTGTACTTCGAGAGCACGTTATCTTTTCGGTTTCTTGCTAAATCACATGTCCTCATACACGTTCGTTTGATGACTGATAGACCTCATGGCTGCCTGGGAAACCGCAGGGACCGTCACATTGACTACTTCCCCCTACAATAAGCCCTCCACCGAGATCTGTTATCGGACAATGCCCTACACACATGAAGACAATAAACTCCGTCCCGATCTTCGCCTGGGTCAAAGCGACGTTGCGGTAAGCAAGGTCGCTGCACTCGTCCGCTGGTTCGAACACATGGCTGGCCTTCCGCATGTCTGACAGCGGATGATGCCACCCGTGGAGCAGCTGTACCGGATATCTTGATGACTCAAATGGCAGGGGTGGATCGCTCGCAGCATGCCTTCCGTCAATGCTGTACAAATGAATCAGAAGCGCCGGACGCCGCGTTGCTTCGGAAATTGCGACAAGACCTTGGAGCGTTCACTATCACAGCCGCACTCAAGTTGTCTAGACTCTGCACCTTCAGGAGATATTACTATAACGATCCATGTTCAGCTCATCGAGTTCCACATTCGTTCGTCTTCCGGATGCGCCGTGCCACTCAGTCACCACTATGGCACAAAAAGTGCCGCTTGTCTCTTCTCCTTCCACACCTCCACATTCTGTGCAACGTCCACCACAGTATGGTTTGGACCACCATCATCGGGTATAAGATCCACTTGGGGATACGTCCAGGCGACACACGTATTACCTCTCATAAACCACTTGCCAACGGCATGCCCTCGTCGCCTGTCCCATTTGTCACGCTCTCTAGCCTCGTGACACTCCAGCACGACTTAAAGGCGCGCATCAGCTCGTCCCCGCTAGTGAAGGTCCCTCTCATCATGCGCCCATTGATCAAAAAGAGGTCCTCCATTCCCTTTGGCCTCACCTTAAAACGCCATTCCATGACAATCTTCTCTCGTTCCTCATCGTCTTCTTCCGACGTCTCGACTTCGGTCGACTGTACACCAACATCGGAGATGGCGGATCCAATGTCTATAGCGTGCATAACCGTCGACTCACCTCCAGGGACACCGCTGCACACCAGAGTGAGTTGTTTTGACGTCGAGTGTGAGAGAAGGGTGCTGACGTTCTCTTGCCACGTGCCCGTTTATGCTCGCCTCTGCCAGCCTGCTATCGGCTCAAAGATCATGGAACGCTTTTGGCCCGAGGAGGAACAGTCGTACTCTGTGGAGAGTTGCGGTTGCTCGGTGCCAAGCCACTACCCCACTGTGTTAGCTCCTCCTCCTCATCACCGCCGCCAAGCACCACGTTCCTTTGGACCTGTTCGCGATGTGCCAGTTAGGTATGTTACTCTCCTTCATCCGTGTCACCCTTTGGATCGTTAACTGTTTTCTCCATGCAGCAGCGAACTCCATCCACGAACCCACGAGCACGATGCTAGTCCTTTGCGATTCCCATTCTAAAGTACATCTGTCTTGCTTATCTGCATATAATTTCACCACTCCCCATCACGATAGTAACTTTAGCAATAGTTTAAGGCACTGGTAAATATCGATATCGTAGAGTTAGTACGTACACGAGTACACATGTAACTGTTATCCGACATACCTAATACCATCATCCCATCCCGGAAGAACCCCTCAGTCATCTTCGCCGAGGGGCCTGACCTCGTCCAGCACCATTTTAGTGGCCTCGACGATGATCTCCCATTCCGTCTGATGCACCCTCGGCTCGTAGTCATTCTTCAAGTCTTCACCCTTGTGCACCTCGACCTGTCTCACAATCACGGGCGCACCACGGTCGACCTCTGCAATGACGCGATGTACCATAACTCCGAGCCTATCGACCTCGCCCCGCTGGAACGCTTCGAACCCCCGTTCCAACGCATTCGCACCGTCGAACTGACCGGGCAACGCGGGATGTATATTAATCACCGGAATCTCCCGTTCGCCCTGCTCGTCCCGAGACAACGGTACCGCCCGTGTGCCACGCATCACTTCCAAAAACGCCTCGCTGACGATGTGCATCCACCCCGCGAGGACGACGAGGTCCGGACGGGCCTTGATCACTTCTGACGCCACCGCGAGATCGTACTCCGTGCGCGTCGCACTCGGGTTGGCGCGCAAGAAGGGTTGGAGGGCGAGGTAGCCCGTCGGGATGGGTGGGTCGGCGGTCGTCGCGCGGGTGAGCCCGTACGCGGCTTTCCGGTTGGAGAAGACGAGGACGATGTGGGCGTGGGGAAGGCGAGGGGTGTTGCATGCGTCGATGAGCGCTTGGAGGTTCGTACCTTGTTCGATTCAATGGGACGTGCGAACGACGGCTGCAGTGAGCGAGCGCGGGGGAGGCGAGGAACGGATGTGGCATACCTGAACCGGAGATGAGGACTGCTATTCTGCGCAGGGGAACGTTGGTGGATGTCTCAGTGGCCATGGCGGTCTATCGACAGCCACCAGTAGTGTTTTCTGGCAGAACCCAATACGGGACGGGACGGTCGTCGTAGCTGGAGCCAGCGATCCGGTCAGTTACGACGCCTATGCAAACACGGGTGCACTAAATGTTATCAAGTTTGATGATCTCGTAGACAGAGTTAGGTTGGTCTTCACTGAACCGACGTCGAACTTTCGGAGTAGCAGACCTGTACGAATGGACGTGACATGGTTTAATGTGACCCGAGACCAAGTGCCAGGAAGTAGTCGATCCCAACACACCTTGTAAGGCACAGGTCGAGCAGAACCTTGTTCGCGTTCTCGATGTGTGCACATCAAATGACCCGTGGCGCCATCAGAACATCAAAAAGATCCTTCCAGCGGGAAAATCCGAAGCCCTAACCCGAATTTCTCCATATGTAGAACTGGTCCATCCTTGGAGGCCAGATCGCAGGACTCTCCGCGTTATGTCTATAGTAGGGCTTAGCCATCTTATTGCTCCCCCGCTCGTCGGAGGGTGTCTGGGCCTTTTCGCTCGGCTAACAATGCGCATTGACAGGGGTTATTTGCCACAGACACGCATGCGTTTCAATCCAACACTCTCGGGCGGGGAGCGTTTGCGCCGAGCAGAACACGAGGCGTTGAAACGCGACCCTATCGATGACACAAGTTAAAATCCTAAATCCCACCGAGGACCCTCTCTCGTTCACTGCACTCTTTCTGATTACGGTATGTACCCATTCTCACCCGTTATCAGCCCAGCCAGACGGTTGCACACCCCTGGTCGGTTTCCGGCCGCCGCCGCCGCCGCCGCCAGTTCTACAGGTCTCTCTTATTCTGTAGATTGGGGTATGAACGTTCGAACATCCTATCCAACGGGCCAACGACCGTCTGTCGATCTTTTCCTGGTACGTGCCCCTACAAGCAGTGATCCCAACCCGCATGGATATACGATCACATCATCGTCCTTCGCCGACGGCTACCCACGGAAACCATTATTAGCCCCTATCAAATTCCGATGGCACCGTCCTTTCTTTCTTTCCTGTTATTCTTATCTTGAGTTGTTTTCGCCGGGACATACCCTTGTGCTTCCCAAACCCCGACTGTTGACCTCTCGTCGCGCGGGTTTTTAATTTTAATTTCATTTTTTCCTGACATGTCCTGGGATCGTCGAGTCGGGCGACCCACGAAGGTTGACATCAAAGGATGCGCGGAGCCGTTTAGACGCGTATGTCTTCTTCTGTGCGCATACTCGAGATAAGCGGGTGTGACCTTGTGGTAGAGGCCCTCCCCCGTTCCTTATCGCTGTGGTGTACTGCATGGCGAGCGGGACCTGAGCGCACCTCTCGAGTGCCTTCCACGCCGATGCCCGGGCCGAAGGGCAGAAACGCTCGTCGCTTCAAGCGGGCGACAGAAATTGCCGGTCTCCTGTCCTCAGAACTCGGCGGGCGGGGGCTTCAAAGCCTCATTCGAAGTGTGCATCGTTTCCTTGTGTCGGATCTCCCACTCTGGACGATGTTTTTTTTCTTCTTCCCCGGACGTGCGCCGCCGCGATGCCAGACCGCGGAGAACATGACCATTTGTTTTCGCGGACGGGGGGCACACCTGATCCTCACACGTCGGTCGGAAAAAAAAACAATCTGCTCGGTCCGTCGACTCGGGGCCCGGTTATCCCCAAGGTCCGGAACGTGGACCAACACCGCTCCCTTCCGCGGTTAGTCGGGTCAGCCGCCAGACGTCACCGGCTACTTCGAGTCCATCTGTCCGTCGGTTGCCACCATGAACCACGAGCGACCGACTTATCGATCGACGGGTGCGAACGCGGAACGTACTTCAGCGTCATTTCGTCCACGATGTACGTATTATTGCCTCTCCCCTTGCAACGCGTGCATGGTTCAAACCATCCACCGCACCGTCGCACAACCACCTTCCATCTTCATCGCGCATCACGCATCTCACCTACGTACGCGACATGACCAGTAAAATCGATACATTTATTTTAACTAGTATGCATTACGGTTGTAATACTTTTAAATCGACATCTGGCAAAGGCTACAAGTTGCTTTCGACGGAATTGATTAGGTTAAGACGGGGTATGGGGTAACTAAGGAATGACAAGATCTTGTACTCTGCATATAGCCAGCTTCAACACAGAATGAAAGATAAGCAGAGAGCACAAAGGAATGATAATACAGTGTATGCCTCACAGAAATTAGGCTAAGTGGAGTTGGGAGGAGGCGCCAAACGGTAACGACCAAAGGCAGATCGGATGGGGCTGGATATTGTAAACATCGACAGCTGCAGGGATAATTTAAGGGAGTGGCGTATGTATGGACGACAGGATTGCAATCCGATGTGACACATACAAAACAAGGTGCATCACATGATACGTGAGCAGAAGGAACCAATGGATGATTACAAGACGATAGAGCCCGGAAGCTCGCGCTAAGGTCCAAAAGACGGAAGTGGCAGAGCTAGTAGGTGTGCAACACGAAGCCGTCGATGAAGAGAGCAAAAAGAACAGAACGTACGACGAACCCCCTCACATCATCATACCATATCCGCCACCGTTGGATACGACGTGGATTGGAGAATTCATAGCTTGTTTCATAACCATCCCGTTCATCCCCTCCTCTCCATGACCATTCCAGGAGCCGGACACCGCAGGGTTGATCTGGATTCCAGCGGTACCCATCCTTCTCGTCAATGCGAAGTCGGAGATCGCGCCTGACAGCTCATAGCTTCCTGGCGAGGTGGTGCCACGAGGCGGGGAGCCGAATCCACTGCCCGCAGAGGCACTCCCGCTTCTCTCCCGCCCACTTCGGCTAGAGCCGACGGAAGATGAATCATCGCCATCAACCGCGTATGTCATCGCACCGTGCTGGTGCTGAAGGGCCAACAATTGCTGTCGCTTGAAGTTGGCAAGATACGTGTAGTCCGTAAAAGCTGCAGTCGCTGCCGTTGGTGGCATGTGAGCGACACCATGGGTACTGTCCGAAGGAGTCATCATGGGCCGTTGGGTCTGAAGTGGGAGCTGAGTGTTATATCCCGGGTACATATTCGCGGCCCAAGCAGACACCTTGTCGGCCTCGGGTGTTGGAACGCCGTGTTGTCCGATATGGCCAGTGGTTGAAAAGTGCGGGGTGACCTGGGGTTCATACAGTGCGGGCATCGCTGGGTTCTCGAAAGAGACGGATGGTGGCATCTGTGCGATCATCGGACCACCGTGCGGAGCGGGTTGAGCTCGGGGGACCATTCCCACCATCTTCATGTCAGTGGGGTTCGTACCGCCCGTAGTGATATTGTGTCCGAAAACACCGCCGTTTTTGACTGGGTCAGTAGCCATGACGTCCTCGCCATCGTCCATCATCGTTGGCACAGCGCCGGAGAGCTCTTCGTCACCGTCTTCGAAACCATCGAATGGCCCTTGACCCTCGTCCTCTTCTTCTCCGACGGCGGTCGTGAGAACCTCAATCTCACCACTGAGCACCATAGTAAAACCATCCCCCCTGACAGGCTCATCAACACGAGGAAGACCCGCACGATCGCGCCATTCGTTGAGCTCCCGGCGAAGCGCATCGGATTCGAGTTTGAGTAAACGTAATTCGCGGGAGGCGAGAAGGCGGTGACGACGGCCGGCATGGATGTGTGCGATAGAAGAGTTGACGATAGCAGACTTGGATGGCCTGCGGATCTGTGATAGATTTGGTAGTAAAGCAGCTAGGTCCTGGAACATGGTTTAATTAATCAGAGAAAAACACAATCGGAAAGTGACTCGCCAAAAATCTGCCGTTCAAGGTCTCTCTTCGCTGCCTCTCAACGGCATTGTGGGTAGCACGTCGCTCCGCGGTGTTGGCGCGACGACTAGGTTTCCTCTTTGGCTGAGTAGTAGCTGAGCCGGGGGGAGGAGACTGAGACTGGGAAGAATTTGGAGACTCGGATAGCTGAGGAAGGGCCGTAAGCTGGTTATCTGGGGGAGAAGCCGGTGTTTGTGGGGAAACGGATCCATCCTCGGTGGACGGAGACTGCCCGTCGATAGGAGCGGGAGGAGAGACGATCGGAAGCGGTAAGGCCATGGGTGTGTGAATCTACAGTGAAGACAAAGTACAGGGACGATAGCAGGCAAAAGAGGCGGGACTGAGAGATTAGGTATAACGACGATAGAATTTTACACGGGGCAACAGAAAGGTACGCGAACCGAGGTTCAGCGGAGGCCCTTTTGCTGTCGGAGTAACGAGAAGGGAGTGTGTGCGCAGAAAATCAGAGCAGCGAGCCGAGCTCAAGCGTACTACTGATTGGTCCTTTGAGGCTGGTCCTAGGGAGGTATTGAGAGCGGAAGGGTAGAAGCCGGCAAGGGTCGCGAGATCTGGCATGAGGAGGTCAGGAGGGAAGTAGAGGAAACGGAGGGGAACGAACCACAAGCGGTATCCTTGGTTGCGGCGAGGCTTTGTCGGAGAGGAGGAGAAAGAGAAAGGGGGGAGAAAGGCACTCAAAGGACCATGCGAGGGTGGGGGAAGTGGGGAGGGGGGGATGGTCGTGGTCAGAAGACAGCCGATACATAACTAACAAAATCTTCCCTTTCCGATCCTTCTCGGCTAAATCCGATCTTACTCGTTCTATTTTTCAAATAATAATAAAAAAACCATTTATGTCACATTTCTTTATTTTTTTAAAAATTATTTTTCGACTCATATCTAGCCGACGTCACTCTTGGGTCGGCAAACGTTGTCACGACGTATCAGATTCTCACTCTCACCAATTTGCATTGCCACGCCAGATCTGACTGAGTCTTTGCTTCCACGAATGGCCCTGTCCCCACCCTCCGTAGTAGCCACTTCCCAGCATCCCCACGGATCACCCCATTGCGATCATAGTTCTCCTTCGTACGAGCTTTTTGTCAATGTAATAAACTAGTTCCGTCCGGTACCGCCCCATCATGACAACACCCTTTTCATTTCTCGCCTTTGCGAGTACGCCCCCCCCCCTTTCATCGTTCTGGGTTCAGGCCATTCAATGCTCACCGTGCTCCGTTCTCACTATAGGACCCTTCCTCGACCCCAGTGCCCATCCTTGGTGCGGGCCTCGCTATTTTCGATCGCCGAGATCACCAGACTTTTTCCGCCGTCTTTGATTGGCCCACGCCGCTTGGGCGCAACTTGCGCTACGTTCTCTCGCAACACGTAAGTAAATCTATCGACGCTGGTCACCACCCTTGGTGCCGTTCCCTGTCCCGAGTACCACACCAACAGATCATTTTTCGCTTACGAAAAAAGTACCTTTTTGATCTCGCCATCAATATGTGTAAGTTCCGGAATATAAACTAAGCATGGCCGCCGCGGCATGGGAATCACTCTCAGCACCGGCACCAGGCACCTTGGTTGTTGCATCCAGTGTACATAAATCACCAGCCGGAGGAAGGCCCATCCCGGAGAAGGGTGGCTTTTGAATGCCCCCGTAGTCAGCTCGAGCGGCTAGCGTAAACTTTCCTTCCCGCGACTCCCGTCGGAACGTGACTGTACTGCTGGGGACTAGCTGGTATCCCCCTTCCACATTGGGTCGTCATCGTCTGTTTGTCACTAGCTGTCCCACTTTCTGTTGCCTCATCCCTCCACCCTATCTGCGCTTTCACTTCACCAGCTCCAGCGAGTTCGAGCACTACCTTTTCCCGATGGGGGTAGCTACACCCAACCAGCTCCTGCATTCTCGTTATTTTCTGAGGTAAGCGTACCACCGATAACCTCGGGGGCCACTAGAACCAACCTTCGGTAGCGAGAGATGTGCCCGGTCTTGCTCTGCTTGGAAATACGCTTGACGTTGTTATCCACCTAAAGTCCCAATGGCGGACGTCGGTCGGACTAGCCTGATATGTAGCGAGGACGTATCGCTTAATACCACCGTTGACTGAATATGTCCTTCCAGATCGCGACCGTCGGATGGGCGCTCTGATGGCGTTGGATTGATTGCATCTTCCGCCAAGTTTCCAAATGCAGCTCGGGATGAAAGATTTTTGCTTGCGATTCCTGTACTCAGGTTTGTGTGCCCCCTCGAGACGTCGTCCATTAGTGGTGTACGTCACTCAGTAATAAAAGGTTATCCCACCGCCACGGACAATGCAGGAAACCATGCCACGCCGACTTATCCATGACGTGAACAAATTTCGTCGAGCGAAAGCGTCCAGCAACGTTGCACGTAACGTGACTACCCATTTTCATTAGTATCCGCCGAAGCACTACCCACTTAAGGGGGGAAACGCCGTGCTTCCATTCTATGACACCACTGACGGAACGGTGACGGTTTTCGACCCAAATCTGGGGGATTGATATTCAGTGAGAGTCGGAGTCAGATCTGACACGACGACAAAAGCAAGTCGCAACAATTGATGAGTTTTTGGGAAGTCGTTGTTCTCTTGTTGGCTAGATCGTCGCCATAGAATCTCTCAGACTGGTGATTCGAACCGGCTACAAGGCGGATGGGCCGAAGTGTCAGAGGTAATCATAATGGTGAGAATGATACAGTAAAACCGTATAAACAAGGTGGGAGATTGGCGTCCGCGCGCCTTTTGCGGCGATGTGCGCCGCTAGCAAGTATCACCAGGACTCTGACGAGCTGGCATGCCCGTAGCGGCGCTAACTTCGCTATCTTGATATCACCGAGCCAAGCCGCAGTACTGAACGGTAGCATTAACTCCGTCGTGTAAAAATAAAAATGGGATTAGGAGGGACAGATGAGCTGAATAAAAGCTTCATCACCGGCCTGATGATCAGATCGAGATCGCACCTCTCAGCAAGACATTCGAAACGTGGAGCAATCTCAAGTCGACGTTTGCCTTCTTCTCTTCAAACTCGTTCGAAATCCCATGCTCACAATTATGTAACCTGCGAGGGGGAGGTGAGGTCCGAACGGCAACGAGGGATTGCAAAGGACGGTTTCGCAATGACACCCGGATACTTCAGCTCTCGAGAGGCCGACGTCATGGAGCACTTTTTCGACTTCGAGCGTTAGACAGGCACACGCGGACGAGTATGCGGGCATATCCGAATCATCAAGGCCACATCAAATCCGCCATCACGGTGATACCACCTTGTGAAAAGGAAAGAAATCTGTGGCGTCACCGTTCGATAGCCCGTTGAAAACCATGTCTTCTATTGCAAGGCATCAGAAAACTGTGATTGATACCCTCGCGACAGTGGATTTACAGTCAGGGCGATGTCCGGACTCCGGGACAATCCAGGGGCTCGGGATTGACACTAGGGCACAATTTCCGAGCATCGGACGCCCCTAGGAACCTGCATCAGCATGGAGAAGAGCAATTTTCTGACCTCCGAAACCTGATGTCACGGTACTTACCTGGATCGTTCTTGGGTCCTGAAAGCAACTCTGCAATTTGTCAGACTCTGGGAGCGACGACGTGCAGTGGTACGTACCCCCAATCCCAGGTAAATGCTAGTGTGCGAGTTCACTTGACGGACCTCGGGACGGCGGATGTTCAGATGTTCCGGACGCCTCTGGCTGGAGACACCCGCAGCAGCGTTACAGCAAAATCAAGCAAAAAAGCTAGGCGAGCTGTCAGGGTTAAGTTGCTGGATCGTGTCGCGGGAAAACCTTTGAGCCATGTCCTCATCCGTCGCGACCGACTACCGCGGGATATTTGGACAACGTACAGACTATAGCCATTAAAGTGATCGACGTACAGGAGAAGATTCGTTGTGAGAGGCCTAAGCTACTTAACGTTGACCCCACACCTCGGGGGAGAAACATGGGCACGCGACGTTGTCGGGCCCAACTCGGTGCCGCATGAAACAAGTCACTAGATGGCTGAAACACTACGACGTTGGTACGCAGCAGTCCTGGAATTTGCATATTATTGTGATACGTTCTGTCTCACCTCCTGTTGGAAACAAGATCGGTGAATTTTGACGGCCGGCATAATTTACGGGCATGTCGTACCTACACGTGTCTTTGTGTTTGACGGCGTTCTGAGATGTAGCAATGGTCAGACCCATTAGAGTTAGCTCACGTGCCCGAAGCGGATAAGTGTGGGACTGGAAACGCCCATAATTTGAAGCAATTTCTGGCCCTCAAGCTTCAAGCTTCACACTTCGTACGTCATGACCGATCCTGATAAGTGGTGCTCCTGGCAAGGCGGCCCGACTTGTACTGGGACAGTCGCCGCAGCAGGGCAAACAGCAAACAGAACCAAACTCTAATAGGTCACTACATTCCTTTTCACGCGGCAAGCACTGGCCAACGTGGATTTCGACCTGACCTCCCGCTAGTTCGTCCAGCAATTTTCAGCTGCGCTTGCTAATCCATCATTATGCCAGAACTCCACTAATCAATGTGACGGTCTTCGGTGCGAACATTCCGCCGAACTGTCAAGCCCGACATAACATTGAAGTGGAGGCGATGATCCAACGGTCGCCCAAGTTCCAGCACATCAGGAAGTCGGAACATTGAGCCCGCCAGCACAAGGAAATACGAACATATGAACTCGTGCATGTGTGCAAGTGATGGCCAGTCTAATGCCACATTAATAGTCGAGTCTCGAACACGCCTTCGTGGCATGCTGTTAATGCGCGGTAGACTTTTGGCCTGCTTTTTTGGCGCGATCCCCGCACTGCCTACTTCCAACGGCGTGCATTTTCCGTTGCGTATTCTACTTCTGATAGAATAACACCGAGCGCGCGGCGATGATCACCGCAGAACGAGCTATCCATGTAAGCTACATGTCGTAACCTCAGTGTCATCTCGGCCAACATGGGGCAGTCGGTCTTCGTACGGGCAAGGATGCCCATGATCATGCTCCTTTCGACGTCCTGTTCGCGTATAAAGCGTGGCATGTCGTGATATCCATGTCCTCAACAACAACGTTGTTTGCGCATTCTGATCTCTCAGATCTCAACCACCAGCATTCGCCTATCATGTTCAAACCCTTGTTTACACTGTTCATTTTTGCCGCCACCGCTTTTGCGCAGAACGCTGACATTGGGTTGCCGACTTACAACCAAACTGTGAGCCCAGGTGATGAGCTTATCGTTCAAGTGCAACGCCCCGTATGTCCAACCACCCTTCCGTATTCCCCTGCGCGCTTCTCCGCTGGAACACTTGCTAATATAGTGTTTGTTTTATTTCGCTTCGTGTAGAACTCGCTGACCGGCTCTGAAGAAGTTGCCGTTGTTATCGGCTTGCAGTCCTGCCCGAACCGCCCTTGCACGTCCCCGTCGGATTTCATGGGCTCCATCCTGTACAACGGGCCGTTCAACCCTCAATATAATGAGCAGTACTTGCCCCCGTACCAGAATTTCACCGTTCAGGTGCCTAGCTCGTTCACCGCAGGTACTGCATTGGTTGGTGTGGCGCACCTCACACTTGTTGGAGTGAGTTGATTTGAGTGTTGGCGATTGTTAGATCGGGACACTGAATTGTCACTGCGTTCTGCTATCAGGCAGGACTATGGCCATACTTGGAGACATTGAACCAGACGATCACGATCGCATGATGTGAACAAGAGGCATAGTAGATTCTAGTTTTGTTTGTTTGATGCTCCGATCGTGTGCTTCCCACCGGGACTTTTCATTGCTTAGTTCAATCGGGACTTTCGGAATCGTACCGTAGCATGTATGGACAATTTACTGTATAGTGGAGGATAAGTCGTGTGTTTGCTTGAATAATTGGTCGGTGTCAGAGTTTCTCTGCGGTTATCTCTTCGGCAGGCATCAAACGCAGGGCCAGATATGCAACTCTCGCCGCTCGTAGTACAGCACGCCGAAAACGTGCTTCCCTCCTTGATCTCATTTATCCTAATCAGTTGCAATTATGAACGAGGCGATGCAGCGTACCGGAGAGTACAATAAAGGCCATGATCAAGAAGTATCCAGAAGAGAACATTGTAACGTGGGTTACGCAAACCCCGACTAAGGGTATGCACCCCGTGATAGGGTGACATGCCAGAAGGTGTGTAAAGTGATTACACGAAGAACAGAGTGCTTCCACAAGTATCTGGGTTTCAGGGCGCTCACAACCGGGACCATTGGTAACATTCAAATGATTTCAGTACGTGAAACTCTTCGAGTCGCGGCGAGGATAGTGCTGTTGAAACAAAGGATTCACTATACCTTTCCGGACCGGTGGACCTTAGAATTGTGTCGTTCCCCGACGAAATAATCCCTGAAGACGTACCGGTCTCAATTTATTACGACGACTTCTTACCAACCTTCATAGTGCCTGGAAGGTATAAATCGACAGGGAGGAAGGATGCGAACAAACAGATGCCAGTATGGTCGTGTCGAGAGAACCTTCGGGGCGTGCGACGGTGACTTCACAGCTTTTCCAACTCAAAACTCAGCCGGTCTTGCGATCAACATTGATCGTTCAATATTCAGTCACCAATATATCAGATCATCCATTTCCACTGGCATGGCCTCGAGCGTTTTTGCCGGCGCGTTGTCATGTCAAAGGGAAAATTATCAGTACAACTATCGGAATGGCATTTGCTCCGTAGTTAAATCCGCATTAAGGGGTCGTTTTTCCGCAGTCTTCGCAAGAAGAGATTGTCGGTGTGGGAGAAAAGAAAAGTGAGCCCCCGTTATCCCCTGCGCGTGCCTGTCCACAGGCCATCAAGATGCGAGGGTTATCACCGGGCCCACCAAACTGCTGATATGTAACGTGAACACACAATTATCACGAGCTAGTTATGCAGGGAGTACCTCACTGTACCTGGTATTTGGGAACGTCGAGACTCGAGAACTGAAGCGGTCCGAGGGGTATAAGTCCGTCCATTAACTACTACCGTGTAACTGACCGCGCTACTTACTTGGCACTTTTCTAGATATGCTCTAGGCTCTCCGATCATCCTGCTTCCGAGTTGTTGCTAGTGGTTACGGTAGCACTGCGGTGTGCGTGTGAGTAAGGTATGAAAATAAAAACCATGCGCTCGAAATGGTACTCCTGGATGCGAGGACCGGAGTAATCGTGGAAGTCTATGCTGGCCGTTTGGGAAGGTCGACGAGTCGGGCTTCCGGATGAGTTACGTGGCGTCGGCGGGCGAGCAAGAGAAATACCAAGTCACAAACCGATTCCTTGGCTGTGGGTCATAATATACACGACTAAGCGGGCTCGCCCAGATACTCGGTTTCGGTATGCGGTGACTAAATTCGGCGCGCGCGGGCCGAGTGCCAACAAGTATTTGCGCCATCCCGGTCGTTATCAATTATCATGACGTGTCACAGGAGGTTAATATGAATTCCTTCCCAGCGTGACCGGACTTTCAATGAAGTGAACCGTCAGCTCTGTCTTAGCCTTGTATACCATGTCTCAACGTGGGCCTGCAAGATCAGTGATGCGAACGCTTGGTTCCCGCCACTTGCCAAGTACCGTATCGGTGGTATACCCTATTGTCGAATATTGAACCTTGATCCTCATAGGGCCATGTGAGCTCCCAGGTGTGTTTGCATCCTAGCTAACCGGTGCCGGGCCTGCGGGCATCCGTGACACTGAGATACACACTTGGCGGGAAGTTTTGCAAAGGGCAATAGGCAACTTCCATGTGTACCGTGTGGTGCCTCAGGACAGTCAACAAAAGCGCCCGAGTCGTATTGTTTCGAGCTTTCATATTCCAGTGAACATACAACACTACACTGGCAAAGGATCCCCCATTCTGAGTTCGTTAGCCTAAGAAGCAGGTGGGATCCAGAGTAGGTTTCTTGATCCTTGTCCTCGAGAACGCCTTGATCAGTTCAAATCCGTTGGGTGTATGGACTCACAATGCGGAGAGGCGAGCACAGCACGGACTGCCGAGGGTGGTCATTACCCGTTCCAACCCGCACGCCACGGAAAAATTTGCTATGTACTGGGGCAGATGTAAGTGAAACGAGTGTGAACTAAACTTACCAGTGCCAGGAAACTCTCGACCAGCGCACGTATTGGCTTACCCACATCGCGCGACTCGGAGTAGATCACTAGGTTTCTCGCATTGAGCTCAAAATCCATAATTACAGGAGCATTGCATATTCAACACAGTAGCACGCCAAGCGAACCATAACTCCTTGACTAGTGTGTGATACTTTTCCGTGCAACCACCTAACAACAGAGTAGGAACAGACTCTAATTGCAGAGGATGAAAATCAGCTTGTAGGAGCTCTAGGGTTGTCTCATGAAGCGAACTTCCTATGGTTAATATCAGCTGGAAGCTGGAAGTGGCTCTTCTTCTTGGCATCGGTCGTCTCCAGGACAGTGGAAACGTTCTCCGACACAAATTTGGTATCACAATGCTCACTTGAATGCAACCCACCCACTCAACCCCATCCACTGGCTTACCTCGGTCGGCACTCTCAGCACCGTTTCCTTGTGCAACTCGTTCGCGTCACACTTCTCCGACCACAGCAGGAACCTCCCGATCCCGCCTTCCCGATCCCGTGAACAAACACTGTCACACGCCGTCGGCACATGTCGATCAACGTGTACATCCGTCCAGCATGGCCACCTTGCCCGGCTTGGGCCACTGTCACGATTCGAGTCTTAGTGGCCCGTGCGTTAGGCATACGGCCTGAGTCTTTATTTGTCAGCGCAGTGTCATTTCACATCTCGGAGGTCTCGCCCCTTTCTCTTCTCTAGTGTTACGCTTCTCTATTCTAGGTACGATCTATCGATACTACGCCCTTGTATTATTTAGTCTCTATTCCAGATTTCAACGTGTTGCGTCGAGTCCACGCCGCGAGCTCTGGCGATCCTGACAGCCACAAGGTCATACTGCGCCTTGGATTCCACCCATCCTCACCTTCTTCGGGTGTCGCGAACTGGGAACCACCGGGAGTGTACTCGTCGTTGCAGTGGCGTCTCTTGTTTCCTCCGGGGAACAGACGGAACGCTGCTTCGTCGGCGTCCAAGACACCCTTGACGCCAATCAGCCACGGTTGTGCATTGATCACACTACTCCCTTCGCCAAACACGAACAACCTGGGGGACGTGAGAAGCAGGATGATGCCACACACAAGCAGGACTGTTCCTCCGATCGTGTCTGCGTCTGTAGGGGTAGTCCGCCGAGTCGCGATCCCACCGATGATAGCGGGCCACACGAGGTAAGGTATAAACCCAACGACTGTCCTCCCGATCGAATATGTCTTGTCAAGTGCGAGTGCCGGAAAGTCATTCCACCGGATGCATGCTGCTCTGAGAGATGCACCACCGTCCGTGATGCCTGAAACCTGGACCTCGGGGAGGGCGTCCCAGTGGTTTGCTATGTCCTCGTCCGCATACCAGCGCACTGCTTTTTTGATCTTGGAAAAGGAAACCATACGCTCGGCAATGCGGTTGCTATCAGTGGGTAGGCGTGCTAATGCACACATTTTCATCTCATAATCAGGCTCGATGCGGTAATCGAAGAAACCCATGAGGGCATATACGAGGTGTGCTGTGTACTAGTATAGGTCGCAGTCCGCAGGTAGTCCGATCGTATGCTGCACAACTACTCGAGCACCCCCCCTTCTTTTCACCGGGGCCAAAAGTGTAAGTACATATGTAGTTGTTATGGACTCTGGATTGATAAGGGCGATGTGTGATGTTTGACGACACAAACCTTTGGCCTGATCTTGCGCGATGCGGCCCGCAAATGTGAGTCCGTCATGATGCTAGTATACATGATATCTATTTCCTGTCACAAGAGTAGATACTGTCATTAGCATTGCTTTGCGAGCGAGCGAGAAACGTAGAATGCGATCGTTATCGTGCACAATTTCAAGTTCAATCTATTGGCCCGAACAACCCGAAACCAAGCCTTACTGATGAAAGTAAACATAGGGTTCTCGGTCCTCGCATTTGCCGAAATGCGATTATTAGATCCTTTATCTTCATGAGGATTCAACGAGAACCGGTTGTCAACTGCGACTTGCATACCACGGACAAACTTTCACCCTCACGCCGCCAAGATATAAAGCGAATGAGAGCAAACCACCAAGAAGTTCTCCACCAAGCGCGTGTATGATTCTTTTGCCTAACTAGCTTGGAACCTGTGGCGTTATCGGTTGTGCTATATAACACTGTACACACGCGGCACATGCCGAACAGCATTCGATCGGAAAAAAGACTCATATCATGGTTCAGTTCGAGAAAGAAAGTACGGTCGGCATGATATACTATACTCAGCTGAGAGCAATCCATCCACTCAGGTTCATCCACTGACTCACTTCAGTCGGCATCCTCAATACTGTCTCTTTCCGCAGCTCGTTCGCGCTACACCTCTCCGAACACAACACGAACCTTCCCAGCCCACCTTCCTGGCCCGTGAACAAACACACCGTCGGCGGCCTCTCGGCGGCGAAGTAGTGTATCGTCGCAGAGCACGTGTCAATCAGCGTATACATCCGTCCAGCTTGCGACCCTCGCTCTGCCTCGAGAGCATGATGGTATTGCGCCTTCGACCCCGCACGCTTCCCGCGTTCTTCGGCGACCGCAAATGGGGAGCCACTCGGCGTGTAAGCAAGGTGGAAGCGGTGTCCCTTGTTTCCTCCTGGGGCCAAATGTGAGGCTGCTGCGTCGACATCCAAGACGCCCTTGACGCCAATAAGCCATGGCTGTGCAGTGTCCACGCGCTTTCCCTCACTCAACACAAATAAGCCGGGTGAGGAAACAAGTAGGACGACGCCAACCGTGAGTGAAATTACGCCGCCGACCCCAAAGACCGTGTTGAAGATCGAGAACAGGACGCCAATGAAGATGAGCGGCCATGCGAGGGAAGGCAAAAGACCAAGAAATTTGCCGGCACCCCAATCCGATCTTGTGAACGTGAGCTCTGGAAAGTCCTTCCACCGGATGCACGCCGCTCTACATCCATCAAGAACGAGCGCGCCAGTCTCCGTGATACCTGCGACTCGGACCTCCGGGAGGATGTCACAGACGTCCGCGGAATACACATCATCGTCCGCGTACCAACTTGTCTGTTTTTTGACGTTTGATGGTGAGGACAAGAGGGAGACCATACGCTCGGCGATGCGATAATTCGCATTGGCCATGGATAAGCGCGCGAACGTGCACTCCTCCATTTCACTGTGATCTGGCTCGATGTGGTGCTCGAAGAAGCACATGAAGGCATATACACGGTTTACTTCATATAGGCTGCTCTTTTGGGAAGTATTTCTTGCATTAGGATTAAGACCAGACGGGGAACTCGATGGACTGGACACAGAGCGATCTTTTCCCAGTAGCCGAGGGTCGCGCCGAAATATCGCCGCCTTGAGGAGGCTAAGACGTTCCAATCTCTCCAAAGGGTATTCCCCACTGTAAGCGTTGATGATAACTTGCTCCAAGTCGTGTTCAGGATAAGCAAGGCTGGCAACCTGGTGGAGTGACACAGACCCGATCTCAGTCCGTCCACGGAACATACAATAAAGGTGCCGACTGAGAAGGGCTTCAGGGAACGTCCAGACCCGGTCTCCCCATCTCTTCCATGCATTGTCTTCATCATCCTCACCCTCCGATTTACCAAGCACGATCAACGTTCTCTCGGCTTTCCGATACACATCTGCCATGCAATATAGGTCCAGCTTCCTCTTCTCCTCGTCATCGCTGAGACTCTCCAGGTCAAGCCAGTAGGCGTCGAAATCCTGCCGCGTAACCGCAGCACGAACTTCTTCTTTGAACTCTTCTCTCTCTCTTTCCAGACTAGGGCCATGGGTGTACACGTCTGTGGCAGAGTACGAGATAGCAATATACTTAGTACGGATGATAGTATCGCGGTCTTCGCATGGGACCCATCGACCTTGAGTAGAATCACGGAGCATAAGAATACGCGGGTAATGCGAGTGTACTTGCATGTCTGGCCCTTTGCTCCGGGAGGAAATTTCTTTGCGGGAGCGAGCTTCCCAGAGTTGACCCCTGAAGGGACGGTAGTAAGGTTTATAACGGCCCGTGAAATCCACTGGGTCCTCCGCCGGCTGGTCGCCTAAGTTGACCCCCAAGAGACTGAAGGCGGCCTGTAAGATCATCCACACCAGAGACCACGTGAGTTTAAGGGCGAACAACAACCACGTGCCGATCCACTTGAAAGACATCCCGTCATCCAAAGGGCTCGTGTAATAAAGCCATATACCGAGTTGGTTCACCTTGGTAATCTGGTCCGTGATGCGGTGTTCAACAGGTCCCTTTGGATGGACCGCCTGCACAGTGAGTTTGCGACAGACCCCCGTAGTCGGGCTGACGTACCTCTGTTCTGGCCCGTGAGTTTCAGGGCGTCCAAGGTGGTCATAGCAGGTGACACTCTTTTGAGTGTGTTGATGTGCCATTGGAAGGAGAGCCATCGTCTGGCTGTCGTGGACTGAGGCTGGTTTAGCCCGTTATTGAGGAGATCGTACCGCAGAGACTTACGGTTCTGCAATGACGGACTAGCAGCCCTAGATATAGGTGGGTATGGCGTTACCAACGGAATTGCATCCTCTACGTGTGAGATGCTCCTAGTGTTTGCCGACATGGCTTGTGGGGAGGAAACCACAAACGATGTAGTGTCAATGGCGAGAGGCGGATGACAAGATTACTCTGGTGCCCAACTCTGGAGTAATAATCGGATGCGTCTAGTTTATAGCGGTAGGGTGAAGGACAAGATAGGTAGAACGGCAAATGGAAGGATTCGAAGGAAGGAAACTGAGATGAGGAGAAAGGAAGAATCTGTCCCTTTGAGCACTTTGGGAGTTGGAAGGGGAAGCAGTAAAACACTGGCCAGCAGTCCTGTTTGATGACCGGACTGCTGCGAAATGATGCCTTCGATTCCGTCGAGGACGATGCAGACTGTGGTCTGTTGGCCGCAGGTGTACCCACGTCTCCAAGGTGATGTCAAAGGGCCAGAGTTTCGCCATCCGACTTCCACAAAGGGAGACTTCTATCCTGTGTTTAACAAGTTCGTGTGACGTAGAAGAAGGTGTGCGCAGCTGAGCCTACCAGCAGGTCTTCATGGAGGTCACCGTTGCCCGTGCTGGTCGCATCTGCCAGTGCGGAAAGTGCAACCCATCGCCGAAATACACACTTGACCTTTTCCGACTCAGGCTGAATGACCCCTTTTAGTACGACTCAAAAGGTATCTGACCGATCCAAAACCTCACATCGCGTGTACTACTGTTACCAGTGGAATTGGATGAAGAGTGGGGGTACTCTGGACATGCAAACAAGTGTGATGTACTGGCCGCAACTTCAAGATATCAGTGCGACCGAAGGAAGCGAGTGAGAAGCAGATTTGTGCTAGCGGAATTGGGTAAAGAGGGGAGATACTCTGGGCATGCAAACAAGCGAGCGTTGAACCGGCCGCAACTAACATGGGGCCGGGGCTTGGGTGAAATTTGAAATGTCCGAGGGAGAATCCGAGTCAGGAACGGAGGCGAAAGTCCAACCTTGTGGATTCATCGTCGGATGTATCCAGTACGACCCGGACTCGATTTGCTCCTGCGGATCCACTTCTCACTCACTCAATGCATGCCCGGAGTGTCCCCCCTCTTCATCCAATTCCTCTAGTAGCTGCAGTAGCGCGATGTATCTAATGACCCTATTTGCTCCGAATGCGCAGCCCTGGCAAAGCTTTGTGCCAGTTTCGGATCCATCCCCAGGCGCCTTAGTAAAACCCCCTACCCCTTGTCACAACTGCAGCCGTTCCATGGCAGTGCGACCTTCTCGCTCACGGTTGTGCTTGGTCAGATTGGTCGGACTCGAGGCTTGGCGGTGCTGCCCAACATTGGGGGCACTTGTCTGCATGTGACTCGTTATGAAACACATGATTACGCCAGCGTTATGCAAAATTATATATTACGTTCTAGTAGACAAAAAATCAGTACTACTAGGATCATCCTGCCATCCTGTACCCTCCTCGTCCTCGCTGAGTGGCATGCGTCGTCGTCGTCACATCGTCAAAAGACAGGGACTGGCGGTAGAGGTTACATGAGGCACGGTACACATGCCATCGCTGTCGCACATCCTTGCCATTATCATCGTTACCGGGTAAAGCCCGAGGGGGAGGTAGTGGCTCATCATCGCATCGTCGAGAGGTGGGCGGGAGAGGTTTGGATGGGCCACGTCGCACTCCATCATTGTTGTCATCACTCTTTCTCCTGGCATGGGTGCATCGCATATCATATGGTCCCCATCGCTATCGCATCCTCGCCATCACCGGCAAAGGGACAAGTAATGGCACGTACCGTCGTCATCGCATCGCCAAGAGACAGGTGGTAAAGGTTGGGTGGCGCACGTCGCACGTCGCACGCCCCACCATTGCCATCATCGCTGCGCATTACCGGCGGAAGGATGGGGGGCAGTGTTCGCGAGGAGCATGTGACACTCTTCTCGTGTTGTCCATGCTGCTGGGGCGTCATCATCGTTACCGCATCCGCGCCCTCGCCCTCGTTGGCAGTGGTGGTGGGCGGTTGATGGTATGCTTCGTTGTTGTTGTAATCCGAGTCACCATCGTGTCCTCGCCCTCGTTCTTGCCTCTGGTGAAGGGATACATGGCGGTGGTGACATGCTAAGAGGCCCATCGTATGACGTGGTCGTCCTTGAGAACTTGCGGATATGCTGACGGTGTTGAGTGGGTTGCAACTGGAACAGACGAAGTAAAGAAAACCCAACATCATGTGACAACTGCATCACGAAAAGTGCAAATATACTATATACCCCTTATATGGTGTCTAAGTTGTAAAATTCGTATAACATAAAAATAGTCCACAAGGGTTGGTTGATTGCACATTAGTTCATATGGGTTTATATATGTTTGTATGGGTTTATATACTGTTTATATAGATTTATACACCACCACATGTATCAGGCTAGGAGATACATTTCGACACTTTTCGTGATGTGACATTTTTGGAAATTTCCACAACGACAAGCCCTCCAGGCTTCATTAGCACCCTTTTATCCCCGCCATCATATCGGTTGCCCTCCCGCTCGCCTTGCCTTCGCCCAAGCTGCACCCGGACTTGCGCTCATGTGCAAACAAAACGGAAACGTGACAACACGTTCCCGTTCAGACTTGCATGTGAGCGCGAGTGCGCTTCGTATCGCCCTCTTGTCCTCGCTTCCCCCATCTCATTGCGATGCTGACCCTCGTCCTTGCCTGTCCCCGCGCCTGCGTGCAAATGTAAAACGAGAATGTGACAGCACATTACCGTTCGTGTTTGCATGTGAGCACTCGTGCTCGCCACATCACCTCACTCTTACTAGGCTCCCCCTGGCTCTTACCCCTCACCCCTGGCCCCTCCTCTCTCTTTCCTCACTGTTTCGCTGTCCCCTCGACCTCACCACCTGGTGACCGGTAGCTCCCCACTGACCCTCGCGTCCCGCCCCCACTCGTTCGCCACACTTCACTGGTGTGCAAACGAATACATTCACGTGCACAGGCAATCATCTAGGCACTCGAACGTGTTCGTTTGCGTGTTGAATATTGAACGCACGATCACAAACACAACGGACGAGCCTGTTTGTGTTCGTGATCTTGCACTCTCGCTGGTCCATCCCCGTGTCATCGCCGTCCTCAACATGTTCACCCGGAGACGCATAGGTACTCTCGATTTATACTCGATGTATCTGCGACAAGTATCCACATGAATCTATTTGTTGTGACAAGGTAGTGTACTCCCTCAACGAAAACAGCTGCGCCGCCGCGCAAATTTACACCCCTTGGTCAGCACGAACTTTCTGACGTCTTAGAAACCTTTATATTCGCTTGTATCCTGGCACAATACTACAGATGTCATATACTTCTTAACAATTCACGCATTTCCGGTATCACCATTACCACCCTTTGCAGTGCCTTAGAAGCCCCCAGAAGTACTTGGTAAGGTATCAATGTGTGTCAAAAGTTCATAGCGGACTCTTGATTCGTCCGATATCATTTTTGCACTGAGATGAGTCGAGTCCTGATATCTCAAAGCGCTCATTACCTAGATACACCAACAACCCGTCGAAAGTGCTTCTGTTCAATGCATTCACGATGCTCTAGAGCCCGGGATCCAGTGATAAATACCTATACTAGGTCTCTCGACCCTTGTCCTCGAGTATGCCTTGGTCAGTAGAAATTGGGTATGTTTACCCTCACCCGAGGGGTTCGACACGTTGGCTCGGACAAGACCAGGACAGGCGCCTGGCATTCGTGGGTTTCGACTTGTGTACCGCGGACAAGTTCCGCTTGCATGATGCCAAGATATAAAGCGAGCGAGTAACACCGGAAAGCTCCATTAGCAAACGTATGATCCTACCTCACTTATTCGATCTGCTTATCGCAACCGTATTCGAAGGCTACAGTGACCCATGTCGGTCGTTCCTACACCGGACCCATATGTCTGTACCCATGCAATGTACTCCGAGTCCGACACGGTCGGCAGCCTCAGCACCGTCTCATTCCGCAGCTCGTGCGCACGGCACCTCTCCGAACACAACGCGAACCTCAGCCCACCTCCCTGACCCGTGAACAAACACACCCTCGCATCCGCCCGGCTTGCGACCCTCGCTCTGCCTCGAGAGCATAACGATATGACGTTCCCCGGCCCTGCACTTTCTCTGCGGTCTTCGGCGACCGCGCTCGGAGCCAATAACTTCAATCGGAGGGCCGCTGCGACCGCCTCCGAGTGCCGCCATGGTGGGCCCCACAATCTACACTTCGCACCCTTCAGGTTATGCGCACGACAGCCACTTCTTTCAATGAGACCACATCCAGTCTGCCGTCATCTTGATCGACGTGCCTTTGAGAACTTTGATAGTCATCCCGTTTTCACCGGCCTGAGGTCTCGATCGTGCAGCCCTGCATGGTTACTTTACGAAACAGCTGCTCAACGCTCAGCGCTCATCGTTCAAGCTTCAAGTTCCGCATGGGTGGCGGCTGCGATGATAACGCCCTACGCGAAATAAGGGTCGAAGATACACACCTGCAATGCCAGTCAGCTAACTTCGGTAATGGGCGAGGCGCCGGATCGACGTCAGTGTCGAATTTCGATACGGGTCTGAGAAATCGATCTCTCGAACAGGTATATGGTGGCCTATCTATATGAAAGGAACAATCGATTCGAGGGTTCATTACTGCAGTGAAGACCATGCACCGATGAAACGAATGCGACTGTATCTAGATAACGTAGAAGGTCCCGTATCCATATGCCATACCTGTGCACTCTATCCCCCTCACCCGCTCAACGCACGCTGAAATCAATAGTGATGTACCTAGTGAGGTAGCGAGGACAACGACGCGTAAGCCATATCATAATGCTTCCGAAGAGGTCGGTACGTACCTCTTCGCGCTCCCGACCACGCATGGATGGTGGCTCTGTGTCCTTGTAGTAAATGTCCGTCC
This sequence comes from Wakefieldia striispora, assembly GCA_038090475.1. Taxonomy (NCBI): domain Eukaryota; kingdom Fungi; phylum Basidiomycota; class Agaricomycetes; order Agaricales; family Hymenogastraceae; genus Wakefieldia; species Wakefieldia striispora. Next base: position 8,150 of record JBBPMU010000232.1, on the reverse strand, counting down.
AGAGATCCTTGGCGAGGGGTTCAGGCGATTGCTTAGCCTCCTCGACGGCCTGGTCGACTTCCGCTTTGGCGTCCTTGTCAAGTTGCTACCGGGGCGAAATTAACAATCGAAGATGGAAATAGCAGCGAGTGATTGGATAAGGTGGGAGAAAACACACCTTGAGCTCTTGCTCCGTCGCGAGACCCCATTCCTCAATATAGCGTTGCAGCCCACGAATGGGGTCCTGAGTACTCCGCATCCGTTGGACTTCCTCACGCGTACGGTAAGTGGTGCCAGGGTCGGACATTCTAGCAAGGAAATCCCATGAACAATTGTCAGCAAAAAACGACAAAAGTACGTACGAGTGGCCGCCGTAGCGATAAGTGACGAACTCCATGAGGAGTGGGCCATTGCCCTCAGTAACCCAGTTTCGGGCGAACTCGACGGCATGTTTAGAGGCGATGATATCCATGCCGTTTACCTATGCACGCGTCATTACGTCAACAACACGACGATACGTAGATCGATCAAGGCGACGAACCTGGATACCAGGAATCTTGTCGCCGCGAGTAAAGTACTCGGTGTTGGAGGAACTACGCTCCGCCGATGTACCCATACCGTACTTGTTGTTTTCGCAGACAAAGACACAAGGGAGGTCCCAGAGCTTCGCCTATGGACGCATATATCCTCGTTCTGAGATTCGCGTAGAGCTAATTCACCCACCATGTTGAACGCCTCAAAGACCTGACCCTGGTTACTGGCACCATCACCGTAGAGAGCAAAAGTGGCGGTCTTGTGACCGAGGTACTTTTGCGCAAAGGCGAGGCCAGCACCGACGGGAACTTGAGCACCGACAATGCCGTTACCACCAAAGAAGGAAGGGGTAAAGATGTGCATAGAGCCACCCTTTCCATGAGACATGCCGGCCTGACGACCAAGGAGCTCGGCAATGACACCCTTGATAGTGCCGCCACGCATGACAGCGAAGGGGTGACACCGGTAAGCAGTAATGACACGGTCTTCGGGTTTGATACCATACTCAAGACCAACAGAAACGGCTTCCTAGAACAGGATGAACACGCCACGAAGGAGAGGAAAGGTAGATGTAAACTTTACCTGTCCTATGGCAAGATGACAGAAACCACGGATGAGCTTTGCTTTGTAGAGGGTGTCGGCGGCCATTTCCATGCGACGCATGGTCTGCATGTCCTTGTACATTTTGAGGAGCTGGTCCTTGTGGACCTGGACTTGAAGGGAAGGTGGGTCGCACTTGAAAGTACGGAAGGATTCTTCATGGAGCTTGACGGTAAAGGGTCGGGAATGGTCAGTGATGGTGTCCTGTAGCAAAGTGGTGTCCGCCGAGGTGGTGATGGTGCGTGCAAACGACGTCTAAAAATGCGAGGAAAAGATGATGAGCGTTGATGTAGAAAGAAAAGAAACGAAGACAGACGATGCGACATGCGAGGGAGGGACGTAACCGAGCGAGGGAAGCCATGACTGGAGGAGAAGAAGGAGAGGACGAGCGTGAACAAGCGACGAAATTTACCCGCTCGGGACCAAGCGGAACGGTAGTGCACAGCCACACGTCAATGCCTCGATGTCGAACGAAAACATGCATACATGTATATATAGTAGGTTACCACTTGGAGCAACGCTGTCGACGAGTACCCAACACCTTTATTCCCCAAGGTAAAGTTGATGATTGCCGGCAGTGGCGGGACCGTAGTATTCCTTACAAAGAGAATGGGGATGGATTGACGGAAGCAATTATGAATCTAGACCGGGATAACGTGCATCCTCTCCTGGCGCCGTGTTGTCGTTCTGCAGCGCGAGAAAAAAAAGGCAGTTAACGTTGAATAGAGTCCAGACCGTCGGTAAAATGGTTCCGCTCAAGAACGTCGATCACAGCCCATACACTCGTCCGTCCATCGACGAGGATGGTGATACTGGAGTTGATATGGAAGAACTGCCGATTCCGGCTGAGTTGATGCCGAGTGCGGCATGAAGGGTAGAGAATAGACAGTTTACGGGTGTTTGGGCTGAGCTGGGTTTGGGCGACAAGGTTAATAACTCGTGCTCGGATGCAAGAGCAACCCAGCCCCAGTTTGTCGCCTGTCCAGACACGAAACGGAGCCTTCCCACTGGTCTCACTTGTCCCGTTCCAGTCCCGTTCCCGCTTCGTCCCGACTTGGCTCTCGACAGATTGTCCAGATACCGCTTCATGGATCCACCATCGCAAGGACCGCCCTACTCATCCGTACGACAGCAGTTGTTCCACTCCTCCCATCTTCCGCCCCCTTCCCAGCTCCATCTCCCACCCGTAAATCCCTCCCGCTCAAACGTTAATACCCTACCGCCACTCAACTCTCCCTCCGCCCGGGTCTCCCCATATGGACACCGTCATGCGTCACCTCCGCCAACTTCCTCTCTGTCATGGACCGCTACGATGCACCGTACATCCAATTCACGGGAAGACGCTCTCCCAGGTTCAAGCTCCCTCCACCATCCATACAACCAGTCCGGACCGAGACCCGCGGAGGCAAGGCAGATGAAACGGGAGCAACTGCCTCAGCCACAGCCTCCCCCGCCTCCCCCGCACGCACAACAGTTGGCCAAGGATGTGGACGATAACATGCCCGCCACGTGTGACTTTGTGAAGAAGTTGTACAAGTGAGTCCTCCGCTGTGGTATATTCGACCATCTAACGACATCGCGCGCAGGATGCTGGAGGATCAGTCGTTTTCGCACGTCGTCTCATGGGGCCCGAACGGGGACTGCTTTGTCGTCAAGGTATGCACCGGTGACGCGCGATATCGGAGGTGATGTTGACCGTATCGCCAGGACATGAATGAATTTACAAAGTCGATTCTCCCTCGCTTGTTCAAACACTCAAATTTTGCGTCCTTCGTGCGGCAGCTGAACAAGTATGACTTTCACAAGGTGAGCCGATCCTGGGCGAGCGCGTGATCGCCCGCTGGCCTGGGGAATCCGCCCTCTTTCTTGGCGTGCTTCGATAATGGCATGTGTGAAACGGCGCGCGATCGAGCGTAAACAATCTTCTTTTTTGTGCGGTCCCTGGCACCCCTTTCTGGGGTCATGGGAATCCTTTGTGCCACGGCCCGTATATCCGGATAGCTAACACCGTCGTTGCAGGTCAAGAACACCGACGATGCCCAGTTTGGCGAACATTCGTGGACATTTCGTCATCCAGATTTCCATGTCGACAGGCGCGATGCGCTCGAAAACATAAAACGCAAGGTCCCCGCCGCGCGCAAACCCGCCCAAAATAATGCTCCCTCCTCCTCTCTCCGTTCCGTTTCTGCTGGCTCGCCAGGGCCAGCATCCGGCGATGTGGAGTCTCTCCATGCACAGACAAGCAGCCTCGCGTCGCATACAACCTCCCTCCAGAATCAGACCACCGCGCTCCAGTCTCAGACCGATTCCCTTCAGTCCCAGACTGCCACTCTCCATGCCCAATCAACCGCCCTCCAGACAATGTCCACCGGCCTCCAGAATTCGGTCGCCGCCTTGCAGCAACAGATCACCTCCCTGCAGGCACAGAACGATGGCCTCCGCGCGCAATTGGGCAGATCGGAAGAGCGTACGCGCGGTCTTGAGCGCAGTTATCGTGACGTCCTCGGAGAGATGGTTAATTTCCAGAAGAACATGGCACAGCAGGATGCTTTGATGCAGGGTTTGATCCAGTATTTTCTAGGCATGGAGGGTGAGTAGTTTGTTGGTCCAGTTTCCGTTTTTCATTCTGCGTTCTCTTATCGGTCTTGTGTGGGAGATGCTTATCAGATGAGATGGGATAATCGAAGTTGGGTTGGGTGGTCGAGGCTTGGTTCGTAAGATGTTATTGCACACATGCGAGCGTCGCTGCAATCAATTTGAAACTAACGGGTGCCCGCACAACAATGTGTGTTGCCGGTAGTCTTTGGACTTTTTCGTTCATATCAGTCTGCTTTCCGTTCCGTTCCACATACTTACCCCCAAGCAGCGAAACCCAAGGATAGTATGGCAACCCAGATGCCAGCACCAACGGCAGCACCATTCACGCTTGCTGGCCCCTCCTCGGTTCCTCAGCCGAAAACACCCGTGGCATCCCCTGCTCCTCCAAATATTGCCCACAGCATGACACCTAGTACGCATCCTCCCCCGTCCCTGTTTGCAACAGGCACAGGAAATGCGGCGTCTGCAGCGGCTTCCCTCTTTGCCAACTCGCAACCTCAACCTAGTCCGTTTCTTCAGCCCATGGCGATAGCTTCACCGGCCCCACCACCACCATCCACATCATCGTCATCGTTATTGCAAGCGTTAGGGCCTACACAAACACATCCTCAAGCTAACAGTCAGGCGCTGCAAAGTTTAAATCAACAAATACAATTTTTACCTGCGCAAGAGGCGCAGCGGGTACTGGGGCTCGGCGAGCATCCAGATCCTGGTGCCATCGCACGTGCGAGCCTCGTCCAGATGAACGAAATGTCTCGACGTGCTGAGAGTGGCTTGTCCTTTCGTTCAAGCACGACGACGCGATCCTCGTCGTCAACCGGGACAGACGTGACCGTTACTTCCGGACAAGATGCCCTCTCACGGATATCCCAGATGCATTTCCAGATGCATGACCCTGGGACTTCCGCGGGTGACGATCCCTTTATCCTACCCCCGGAAATGTGGGAACCGCCTGTGCAAAATGCGCATGAGGGTCTACAGGTGTTTACGCTCGGACATTTGATGCCACGAAGCAACGTTGAGGATGGCAATGGGAATTGGACGTTTCCAGGAGAAGACGGTGCGAGTTCGGGAGATGGGAGAGATCCCGTAGGCGGCGCCGTCGGTGGTGTGGAGGAGGGGTACGACAAGGACGAGAGTCCGGGACCAGAGGAGATTGTACAGCCGACACCTACAAATCCGTCAAGTGGGCCGTCCTCTTCCTCTTCCTCTTCAATATCCACGCCTTCGGGCTCTGGAAGCCATAAGAAGTTACGTGTGCGTCGTTCGACATTTGTCCCCGGGTGGGCAGTGCCGCCGCGTGTGTTGCTGGTGGACGATGATGCGGTGAGTCGACGGTTGAGTAGTAAGTTCTTGCAAGTCTTTGGGTGTGCGATCGACGTGGCTGTGGATGGCGTCGGTGCAGTTACCAAGATGAATTTGGAAAAGTATGACTTGGTCTTGATGGTGCGTCCCTCCGTTCACTTCCTCGCCCAACATGGTCGTTGACGCTTCCGACAATAGGATATTGTGATGCCCAAGATGGATGGGATATCCGCCACGTCGTTGATAAGACAGTTTGACCATATGACGCCCATCATCTCGATGACCAGCAATTCAAAACCAAGCGAGATCATGACGTATTATTCGTCTGGAATGAATGACATCCTTCCAAAACCATTTACGAAAGAGGGCCTGCTGGACATGCTCGAGGTGCGCTCGTATCATGTCGTCCCTGGCTGATCAATGTCTGAAACGTGATCACGACCAGAAACACCTGATGCATCTCAAAGTGATTCAACAGATGTCCAAGGTCCCGAGACCGGCAGCTGGCGTGCCACCCTTGTCAGACGGAAGGTTCAACGAAGCGCTCGCCGTAGGCGCCGCGTCGTCTTCGTCGTTGATGCAGAGCTATGACGGTGACGGACGGATCAATCCGCTGGCGGGCATGGGTCTGTCGGACGAGCGATATCAAGCGATTCTCAAGGATCTCGTGAGCAACGAGAATCTGATAGGGATCGGTGTCCCCGAAGGGTTTGCGGCATTCGAGGGCATGGAAGTGCCTCTGGAAGTCGGTGTGGGTGAGAAGCGTGGGTTGGAGGAAGATGTAGAGGAGATACGGGAAGGGAAACGAGGGCGGTTCGAGGTCTTGGACTGATTCCACCGTTCATGGTTCGCGGATCTATCACCATATGACCCCTGTCTTTGCGCGCGTGCGGTGCGGTAATACCCCAGCGCTGCGCCTCACTGATCTTTTTCACTTTTCTTCTGCTTTCCCTCATTCTCGCACGCCTTTTTTATGCATCGTCGGACAGACACACATCATGCATCACGCCTCATGCTTTACATACTTCATTTGATGTTCTCGTTCTTTCTCTCATTGTCGTGGGTGATTTACTGTATACGAATCTAGGTTTGCTGTCGAAAAATGATGCAAATGATGGTATCGAACGTTTTGTTTATAATCGGTGGTTGTGTAGCATTTACTTTTCCATCCTTTCGTTATCGGTCACCCTAGTCTCAGCCATTTTTCTGTTCTTTCCTCTTTTTCTTTCGTCATGTTTTCCACTCTTCAACTGTATCCTACATGCAACCGGAAGTTCAAAAAGGCCACACGAAATGGGTACACCGTGGCACTGCAAACAGAACGCAAAAATCCAGAAATCATTCCATAGCGACTGCCGGTTCGACACCGCAACCACCTTACAGCGATGACTGCGGCGCTCGCACGCAGCAGTGACAATGATGGCAACCGTGTCAACACCGCCAGCGCAACTCCATGACTGCTTCGACCCATCACCCAACGACAACGATCGATGGCCTGCCGCCGCCCATGATACCATAACAAGGATGTGACGGCATGACAGGCCTGTGCCGTCGCCCTATTCCGCCATGGAATCCAATTTCAAGTATCTTTGCAGCCCCGCCTTCGTGGACGTTTTCATCTAGCACCCCGCTGCCGGTATGTTCTTTCGCTCGCTTGTGACGTTCTTCTACTGAGCTCCTATGACATGATAAAACGGCTCGCCGTCGCCGCTACACTCTCCTCTCACGATGATAATACAAGGCTACCATATCCACGTTACTTCACCTAAACCACGACCAAACTATACATCTCGTACTGCTTTATATCCGCCCGGATGCAATGACTATCTAATTGATATTGCCACTGGGGTTTGTAACCCTTTACTAGTACACATACTGCCGTCGTGTGCTTTGGTAGCCTTGTGAATCCGCTCATTAGCTAGTCAGCGACAGAAGAACACAAGAGGATCGAACACAGCCGCAGACCCCATCTTTTGTTTCACCACTCCTCGTCGGATTTCTGGTTCCAACCAACTTTCTAACGATACCCCGAAATTTTCCCCTCGGGCTCCACCCGACCCCGTGCGCACATCGTCAGGATCAAAGAGCGGTATTCGGCGGGGGGAAGTTTCGGTGATGTTTATAGCCGTTGCTAACCGAGGTAAGAGCGTGTTGTATAATTCATTGTTACCAGATACTGTCCTCTTTCTCAGGTCGCCGTGAAGTCGTTCCGGTTCAGTGTCGCGATCGATGGAGAAGCAGGCCATAAGCCCACCAAGGTGACTATCTATGCCTCGTCTGAAGGTCGATATATCAGATTCACATTGTAGATCCTTCGGCAGGTGCTTGGAATCTGGAGGAGGCTGAAGCATGAAAATACCGTTCCTTGGTTTTGGAATGGATGATTCCATGTCGCTGGTGTCTTCATGGATGCCCAACCAATCCGTTCACCTCTTCTTAGCGAAGCACGACGTGAATCTATGTTTGGGACACCAACTTCAAATCGTGCGTTTGACTTCACGTCCAAATACCCTCAATCTTTCTGATTGCACTCGATAGTTACTGGATATTGCTAACGAGTTAGACTACTGTGGATCCTAGTTATAGTGTCGGATGCTCGAAGAATAACACCTGGCAATGCATTCCATTCCGATCGATCATGGTGACTTGAGCGCCGTCGTCAAAGTAGAGTGACCCTTGTCTGCCCAAGCTGGTCGCAAGGCAGGATAACGTGCTTCTCGATGCAAATTATAGGGCACGCTTGGTGGATTTTGGATATGTCTCTTTGGTGGGGAATATCCCCGAAGTAATGATTTATCATCAGAGGCCGGCTGCACGATCCGGTGCATTACGATGGAGAGTGCCAGAGCAACTCGATCCAGACGAATAACCGGACTACAAAGATCAACATATTCTCCTTGGCCTGTGTCGCTCTTCAGGCAATGTTAAATCCTGCTCTGAAGCGGATCTGCGCTATTCTCCAAGTAGGTATTATCTGGAAAACAAACGTGGTCGGAGGTACGCGAAGATGCGGCCGTCATTTTGCGTTTGGAAAAGGGCCACAAGCCAGGTCGACCAGCGTCTCGAATAATACCATCCAACGCTTCTTGAACAATTGGCCATCATTCCGACCCCTCCGTGATGCCTTGATATCA
>JBBPMU010000231.1:0-36524 GCA_038090475.1 Wakefieldia striispora | reverse complement strand
GAAGAAAAGATAGTCTTATATAATCTCATGATAGGCATGATAATGGATTATAATCCATTATCAACCCATTATCATACACATCATGGGATTATATAGGATTATCCCTTCTTCACCATTTTCCTGATGCTGCCTGCCATAGATGCCTTTTCCTCAGATGAGGAAGACGAGGAAGATGAGGTAGATATTGGCTTATAAGTTTTGTCATTCTTGTTCCAAAATGCAAACTTTCATCATATGTTGTATTTTACATGGCCGACTTGTTATGAAACCATATTTTATTTCTGAAAAGATGCTTTACTTTTACTGACACTTTTTAAACTTTTACATAGGACTCCCTTTTCTTGTGGTGATCCTTGAAGAAAGCCGTCTACATGTATTTCAATGGTCACGTGACTTGATGTCACCTGACGTTTCACTTTTGGTATGCTCCTACGACAGTATAATTTCCTTCTGTCACATGATCTGTCACACGTGACCACTTTGTGGCACTTGCCGATTGTGCCATCGGTCAATCCTTCAGACTTCTTCCTGGCGGCCATCTCTTTGGGAATAACCTGGACACTTTTACCTAATGTTATCGAGATATGGAACTTCCTGGTTCCAGGCCCCTCATTCCTTTTCTCATCGTGGCAACTCCCATCTTCTTCCTGTTTCCCCCAGTCGTGATCATATCGGGAAGGCACGCTGTGATCATGCGGTGCACCTTACTCATATCCTTTTAGTCATGATACGTTCCCTTTGCACTCTTATTTCCTTTTCAAGATTTCCAGGCTTCAGACCTGACAAACATTTACCATATCTAGTAGTTTCCCTTCTTCGGAAGATGGTCCGTGCACACTTGCTGGATAGTATTTAAGTAGATACACTGTCGACTGGTAACCCCAGTCTTTGCTATTTGGAATTTCATCCCTGTTACGGATTTCGAAGATACTTGGGAACGTGACGTCGAAATCATCTGGAGACAGCTCTCTGGTGAAGAAGATATGGACCTGGATACGTTTTTCTTTCCTACTCACTCTTACGATCGCACTTGGTTTGACCTTTCGTCCACAGCGTATAGAGACCTCACTTGGGAGATCATTGATAGTGGTCAATACGACCCACTATACCGTGACTTCTAGGTTATCTTCAGACTTCTCACGGGAACACCGCCATTTCCCACGTTTACGGATGCCCCCGGACTTCTGACTCACTTCTACTGGGAAGTCCCATTTGTTCTCTTTCCATTTATACTTAGCGGCCCTCCGCCTCTTCTTTTGGACATGGGACTCCGCTACCATTCTTGGACACGGGACTCCGCATTTCCTTTTACGTGTATGTTTCCTTTTACACGTCCTTCGTTGATTCCCTTTTACGATACACGCGATGCGACGCGTCTTGTTGATTTCCTTTTACGCGTCGCCCCTTTATGGTAATCCCCCTAGTATATAAAGGGTCGACTTGTAGTAGATAGCTCTTCAGCTAATTCTACGCACTTCTGCCTGCAAAGTCTTCGCTCCTGAAGAAGGTCGCTCGACTTACCTCCTGCGCTAAGCCCTTCCAGTTCTCCGTCTCTTGTTACTCACCGGGGCTTCTCTCTTATGAGCGATAGCCAATACTCTGCTCCTAGTTGTCGCTGACACTACGAGTACGAAAGGATCTCGAGTGAAGTCTTTGTTCTGCACCCGCGTAACAATCCCCAGGTGATCTTCTTCTAGGCAAGACCCCCTTAGGATATTCTGAGGGGTTCACTGGGAAACTCTTCATCATTTACACTCACAGCCGGAGGATAAACGGTGCTCCCTCTTTATACGCTCAATACAGGACTTTGTGTCCTACGATCTTTGACTTTGCATCAAGGTATTTCCCCTAGAGACTTTGTGTCCTAGGATATTCGCAAATACCCCGTTTGAAGGGAAGACTTCGCCTTTGAGGTTTGGAGTTCAACCTTCAACGATTCCGTCTCGTTTCACGACTCACACAAGTGATAGGCTGGTGTCCAGTGTCCTGCACCAACGTTTACTAAACGTAGTATACAGGCAGGAGAAGTTGATCTAAAAAGAAGTTGTTAATCGAAGAAGGGGGTGCGAACGTCCAGCTTTCCATAGGAAGCTGAACCATTACATCAGGAAAATGGTGAAGAAAAGATATAGCATAGTAGGAAAGATAATCCATTATAATTCCTTGTCATTGATTATCAACCCCCCTTTCATGATTATAATCAATTATCCTCTCTTCACCATTTTCCTGATGTACTTGTCCACTGTAGAACAGGCCTTCCATCAACTACTTCACCTCCTTGGCACGATTTTCTTCTTCAAAACGCAGATGATTTGTGTTCCGTGTTATTTCCTTCTTCAGTCTCCGGTGCACGTGCGAGGAGCTTGCCTCCCGTCGGTAATCACGTCTTTGTCTTCTTTGGTACTGCAGCCTAGTATACGGTCAACTCTCTCCTAAGGCATACCAGGTATAAGGCATACTCTCTTATAAGGCATACCTTTTGTCAACTCCAGAGCTGGTTTGCAGGGTATAAGTCATAACTCCCTGATAGGTCATAAGGCATACCAAATCTCGACCACCCATAAGGTGTACCTGTGCTTACATTGGGAGTAATATACCAAGTATGTATTTTTTTGAAGGAGATCGTGCCAAATTTCATCCACCGGTATCACACCCTCATATGTACGATATTGATCAACCCGCTGCAATGAGGCTTGGGGCGAGGCAGATATGACGACGATCCGGAACTGTTGACCCGGTCACAGAGTCAGGCGATGTTTTCAATGCAAGCGACGATGATATTTACGAGGCAGTGATGGACGCGCAGGCAGCGCGGGAAGCGCCAAGCAAGGAAAATGGTGAGAACGGTGATGATGAACATATTGAACCGGCCCCAATGCGGAAGGAAGCACTCCAGGCAACGATGGTCGTGCGCAGGTTTGCCAACGAGATGGATGATCCACTTGCACTTAAGGTAGAAACGGTAATGAGTTCATTTGGGCGCATGACGAGGGTCCACGAGCTAAAGAGCTTGATAGACACGCTCTAAGTACCTAAGCGAAGCCTTTGAAATTCAACAGCAATCTCTTCCGCCTCTCACTCCATCTGATAGGATTCCCGACCAGTCCACCCCATCGGACCGACCTCCCGCCCAACCTCACGGGCTCCCCCACTGGCAAGGCTTCAGCATAACACACAACCACTCCGTGGAGTATTCCGAGAAAATGTACATATGAGGCATGAGCGTTTGGGACGGGGAGTTGTTTCCGACTTCCAAATGCTGTTGGTAGTATGTTCCCTAGTCCACACTCATTACTATCCGTCATTCCGTCCTGTTGAGCTTCATCACTCGTCTCTTCGGTCCGTCTTTCATCGCACATCTTGTAGTCTGCGTCATCATCTTCATTCTTTCGTTCTTACGTCACGGTCTCCGTTACTTGGGAATCGCGCATGAAGCACTCATGCTCGGCCTGCTCGGGGGCTTGCCTCATTTCCTGATGATAAGGTCCTTCATATAGTGCGCGCCTAAAGAACCACAGCGAACACGATGGAATTTGCACAGTCGAACCATGCTGTCCCCATGCTGCATCTGGGTTATGCTCAGTAAGGATTCAGTCGCTGGCCCTCAACCCAACACCCTCACACCTCAAGTTCGCAGGTGTCGACCTAAACATTGGGTTTCATGGACAACTTACTTCAGCGCAAGTTTGTCGACCTTATCTTCAAAGCTTCCTCGAAATGGGTCAACTGGGACCCTGCGTGTGGGCTTGAGGTCGGTTTCCTATAGCATATCTTCATGCATGCTCAATCATGGATTTCGTGGTCTCTTGGCAGGTCGGCACCTACGGTACTGTCGAAAAGGAAACCGGCGACTTAACAATCCATGGGAATATCTACAACGATCCTGAGATACAAGGAGAATTGAACAGACTGGGTGTACGACTCAACCTCGCAGATCACAGACCCATAGACGCGGCAGTAGAGAAACAGTTCATTGTCGCTTCGAGTACCTTTTCGATGACGGACTTCACGCTGAGCCCAGAAGCGTAGGGATATCTTGTTTTTTGGTTGTGTGGCTCAATCGATTGGCTCACCAGGTTTTTCGTCACTGCAGAGAACTTCGAGGAGTTGGCAATGCAGCTCTCAAGCTACAAGGGGAATTCAAGGAACGCAAACGGAGCGCCCTCCTCGTCATGTATCGTCCTCACATCAGGCATCTCCCTCCCGAGGTCATCTTGAAGCATCTTTACAAAGTTCGACAGCTGAAGAACAAATGGCTAGTCACTAGGGCGTACGTATGTCCTGCGTATTCGATGTACTTGTCAAGCAAGAGTAAGCGTGTCAGTTCCCGCATCTAGGGAGCGTACTTACAAGATTTGGTTATCTTAGGCGGCGGGAAGGTCTCTCTTCAGCTCGTGGCGAAGGTGCCTCCTAACGCTGTCATTCCCGGTGTCGCTGTCAGTGGCAATTCCGGATTCGAATGGCAGTCCAATGTGCAATCCGATCTCTTTCGAGAAGGATGCGACGAATCTGGTGCTCCAAACTTCACCCCCCTCTACACAATGAAGCGACAAGCGCTGTGGGATAGGATTTTCCGGGACAATGACCCGCGTCCCGAGGGCGATGACCTGTCAGTCTTCTTCTCTCTTGGCCCGTCCTGTCCGAGCTAAACCCACTGGGTTCTTTTATTAGGTGGGACGACGTATCTCCACCCTGGGATTCACTGGATGATGACGGGGTCGAGGATGAGGTCGTATTCTGAAATATCTCGTCCCCTTTTTTCGTTGGCGATTGACAGTCGCCCAACCGAATGGGGCTGATGAATCGTTTGCTTTGCATGAGCTTGAGGTCCTGGCGTAAAATGTACATGCTCACTTCTCTCATCCATTCCATGTGCTACTCGCAGGACCGAATCCCCGTATGTATGGTACACCCATGACTCAATTCATCTGGCATGAAAAGTCCGTTCGTCACGGTCATATCAACCCGATTGCGAGAGCGTGGAGACTTGACCAAGACCACTTACCAGACCACATTGGAATGGATCACATGGAGTTCATTTGTGTCAACCACCTGTTGGTCATCCAAGTGCCGGTGTCCTTGTGTGTGTCTGTTCTCCCAACCTCCCTTTGTGAAAGATTATATGTGGGTCGACGGTTTATGACGATCGTATCACAGTGGTAGGCTCCGCTGTGTAACATCTTTGTATCACACGGCATTAACGGAGTGTCTCGGCGGGTAGAGGGACGTGAACGTATACCAGGAACCATCCACCGGATCGCAAGCTTTCAGAATCAGATCGACGGTGATAAAGGCAACGGCTGGGACACGTACAGACACTGACGTAGTTCTCCTTGTCCGGCTCGTGTTTCCTTGCAGGCGTCGTGCATGGCACTCTGACAGCCTGGTGACAGCTGGAACCGCGTACGACAGTCGCCCAAACAGTTTCATGTTCACACAGTCACCTTGTTCCGTTTGAGTAGACCGTGGATTGGTGGCATACGCGCCATACGCTTTCGTCCTGTGGTGATCGCCTCTCAGCAGATGAAAAGAATGACAAGAAAAATGCGCGCACGCGCGAATGGAATTAGTGGGATGGAGCGAAACGGACGCACGGCATTACTTTTGTCTCAAAGTTCGGTCCCGATTCGAGGCATCGCGGAGGACAGACGGGCAGGCGACGGTCGCTTTACACGTCAACACTCTAAAATCATTCCGGTGAGGGGAGATCGCTACTCGAAGATCAGCATTCGATAGGCCAATGTTGCGTGCTCTAACACATCGGGACATCGGTGATACGATTGGTACCCGGCCAGCAGTGGTTCGATATCACAACTGATGGAGAGCGGACGAACCTCGATGCCCTCGCACAGCTAGATCGATGAGGAAGTAAAAGAAGGTCGTTTTGGTGACATTGGTGGACGCAGGGAGCGGGTTCAACAAACAGGAAAGAAAACTGCGGACCAGTAGAAAAGCTGTGAGACGGGGTGCAATCCTTGACGTGGTCATAGAACGAGACCAGAGACTTTGGTCCCCGTTGCGATGATAATGATATATATGGCTCACCGATGGTGGTGCTGTCGATCTCATCAAGCATTTCGTCCAAAATGAGAAGCAATAGATCCCCACTGTCTCGGGATACAGCCTCTACCTGCGGCCGACAATTATCGGTACACGACCAGGCATGTCGGTCCGGTTCTATTCATCCACGACGTGGACGGCGGATCGTTGGTCTTCTTTACCACAATAGCACTCGCGGCGTTGCCGCCTCTGACCACGCAATCCTTTATATTCTCGCTTCCAAGTGGACCGTATTTCCGACGACCCATCTCTCTGCTGGAGATTAGTGATGCGGTGCGTGCATGACCCGGCGGCACTGGAGGACACAATGGGCGGGAATTATGCCCCTGGATTCAAGCTCCAACGTGCGGCCGCAAAACAGGGATGTGATCAGGTACTGAGGCTATTCGGTGAAGAACGACGGGTAACCGAGGCAGGCGCGATGAACATCTTCGTCGTGCTCGAGCACATGGACGGAAACGGTACCGTTCTATTTCTATTCCCCCCTTTGTGGCAGGGGAATGACGAACGGCATCGTGGCGAAACGCCAGGCCTCGATATCCTCACGCCCCGGTGGAATGGTTCTCCCTGGCATCACACGCGCCTCGTGTTTGACGCTGCTCTTGGACATCGGTTTACACACGTCCGACAAACTAAGCCCCTCAGAGCGTGCCTGCACCTTGTAAAACGCCTGTTCGCCAGTCCGATGTAGTTCAGTAGTTTACCCGGGGCAAGCTCCTCGAGATTCTCTGCGTAGGCACGGCCACGATTGTTGCCGCTGCCCATCGGATCGGATTCGAAGGGTGAGATATGCCAACATACTCGGGCGCCACCTGCCGGCTGGGTCCCATCGGATGGGCGTTGAAAGAAAAGATATTGGCAGTGCAGGAAGGGAGGAATGAATATGAAGGTTCGTGTGTGAACAAGGTAAGGAACGCAAGTGAGAACTTTCCAAACCTGTACACAAGGTCCGACAAGGAAGATCGGAATTTGAAGTGATACCATTTACTTGTAATACTCAACAAGTTTGTCAGAGGATAGTTCTCTAGAAAATTGGTCTCGAAGTCTTGCGAGGCTGGCATAGCATAGGCTAGTGAGAGCCGAGATCCGTTTGTAGGCCTTTCCGAGTCGTGGTTGCTCTACGGCCCACGGGCTACTACATGAACCCACCATCTACTCAGTAAGTCTCTGGCCCCGCCTTCCCGCAGACGGTTAGCTCTCATCACGTCAGCTACACTTTTCCTTTTGGATCCACCGCTAGCCTGACTCCTTGCCCCTCTCAGTTTAAATTTAGCCAGATTTCTTCACTCGCAATGCTTCCTGTCTTCATTTTCCCCTTCTAACCGTAGCCCACGGAAATCGTTTGGATGTTTGACTCGCTGTTGGATCTACCTCTCCGTGGTAGAGTCTTGGCTGCCCTTGCTGCCCTGGTACTCGTAGGCAGTGTGGTTTCGGCAAAGTTGAAGACAAACTGGCGCCACCCTCTACCCCCTGGTCCCCCCGGCCACTGGCTTTTTGGAAATGTTCTTCCTAGAGCTAGGTATGTGCAGCCTGTCGACTGGGGCACTCAATTCGTGTTGATGTCCGAGTCTAAAGTCAGTCTCAACAATTTTCCGCGTGGGTTAACGAGTACGGGCCTGTCATCTCGCTCCGTATAGGCCCCAAAACCATGGTTATCATCGGTCGGCACAAGGTGAGGTTCAACGATTCTGCAACATCTCGGGTATACAGCTACAACGACAGGAATCTGTGGATATCATGGAGAAGGAAGGTTGGCTGCTGGCTGACCGGCCCCGCGCAGTAGCAGCAGGCGAGATTTTGTCACGTGGACTACGCATGATTCTTGCCCCTGCAGGTGAGCAGCTCCGCAGGCTTCGTAGGTGAGTCCGGTCGATCACTGGCCCTGGAAGTAATCGAATGCTTTGTAATGTACTAGGACCGCGCACATGCACCTCAGTCCCAGGGCTGCGGAATCATATGGGTCGATACAAATGCAGGCAGCCCGGGACTTGATCCTTGATGTTCTCCACGACCCCAAGCATCACCAAGCGCACGCCAATCGATACGCTGCTTCCGTCATTCTCCGAATCACCTACGGAAAATCGACCCCCACGGAATCGGATTCCCCAGAAATCATTACAATCCACAAAATGTTGAAACGCTTTCAGATGCTCATGCGACCTGGTGTGTTATTGGTCGAGAGGTATCCGCTCTTGAAATACGTTCCATTCTACGCCGGTTACCTCGAAACCTGGCGTCAAGAAGAGTCCAATTTTTTCCACGATCAACTAGATCGTGTTACTCAGGATCTGGTAGCGAACACATCGCATTCATGTTCGCGAACTGACAATGGTTCGTCTGCAGAACGCGGGAAATGCTGGTCCTTCCTTTGCCAGATATCTCCTCGAGAGCCAAAAAACCCATGGGCTTTCACATGAAGAAATGGCTTATCTCGCAGGATCCCTTTTTGGCGCTGGTGCCGACACGGTACATGATCTGACAATGTCTCGTATGCAGTGCAGTTTAATTTACCTTGCCATTAGACTGCCGTTGCGATCATGGTCATTATCATGGCTGCTGCCTGCCACCCTGAGGCTCAGCAGGTTGTCCAGAACGAACTGGACAGTGTCATCGGACGTACAAGAGGTATGGCTTCCTTGCCAAGGTCTTCCCTGTTACGCTAACCGGATTTGTTTAGTTCCTACCTTCGATGACAATAATACACTTCCACAGATTCAAGCGTTCACGCTCGAGTGCCTTCGCTGGAGACCAGTAACAACTTTGGGTATGCTGATCGGGCACAGCTACGGAATGCCTCGTGTTCTGATGCAACTTGAATAACAGGCTTTGCTCATCGTGCTTCAACGGACATCCATTACGTGAGTTGGCGACTATACTATTCTAACTTGCGTACTTATCGTCCCACAGAAAGATTTATGTATCCCTAAAGATGCTATTGTTTTTGGTAACCATTGGTAGGCCCATCACGTTTGAAAGCGCGAAAGGACATTGTTCACTATCCCAAAATAGGGCCATTTCTCGCGATCCAGAAGTTTACCCGAATCCCGACCAGTTCGATCCGCAGAGGTGGTTGGACAACGACGGACGCGTTCGGGATGATCTCAAGTTCCCCAGTTTCGGATTTGGTCGACGGTACGCCCACTCATGTCATTGCTGCAGTCGAAGCCAACGATGTTCTGCATTCATCCGTGTTAGGGCTTGCCCCGGCCAACACATCGCTAATCGATCCATCTTCATCAATGCGGCACTGCTTCTGTGGTCTTTTCGTATTACACAGGATCCAAACTCGCCCATCGATGACACCGGATTCGTGGATGGCATCATCGCACACCCAAAACCATTTGATGTGTGCTTCACCCCGCGTATTGGGGATAGGGCACATCTTAGGGAAACGATGGCAAATTATGCATAACCATTCATCACGCACTTGCAGAGCGCTCTATGTATGTATGTATGTTTTCTTATGCTTTCCTGGAACAAACCCGGCACTTGGTCGTTTCGACAAGACCGCCACGAGATGATAGACGTCTGTTAGGGACTTTTGTACCTTAGAACTCTCCAATGTATGTATGTATGTATCTTTGTGATTTGCTATTGCTTGACACTTTTTAACTCATCCATTCCAACGTCCACCGCTGTCCTCTCGGGGCACGCCTCGTGCAATCACGGACTTTGCATTGTCTTCCAGTGGATCCACGTACCTCCATATCATCAGCCGCATAGTCCGAGACTGCAGCTCAGTGCCAGCATAGTTCTCAACATTCAGCGACAGCACAGACAGTGCATAACTTGGCGCTTCGCACCCAGTCGCATTTATATTCGAAATTCGACCTCTCAGCTATCGCAGCGGGACCGCTCCACATGCGTCCACGTCACAAATAAATTAAACGAGACACAATGACAAGACGAGCACCGGCACGGACTTACTACCATGACCTTCCCACCACAACCGTTCATCGACCTTCCGGCGTCCCGGACGCCGGGATCTCGACGTGTTACTACTCACCCCCTGCACGCGAAAAAGCCCAACACCCCCACCAGACACCTCCACACGAAGCCGAGGTCCAGCACGCCTTGTTCTCCGACGCGTCCGAGCGGCTCGTCTTCTGCTTCCTCGAGTCTGGAGTCTTCTTCTGGATCCGGACTCCAAGCCGTCAGCGTGCTCTGGAATCCATTCCGGTTGTCGCTCTCCCGCACGACGCCACGTTCGTCGACGCTGAGCTGGTACGTCGATCCGAGGGTAGAGACGCCGTAGGCGGTCACGCTCGATACCGGGTCGATGTTGAAGATGTGGGTTTGACAGGAGTGCGTGTCGAGGCACGTTTGCCTGTAGTCCTGCATACATATCCATCGTTGGGGAATCAAGCAGGGTATGTGATATCAGACGGCACGTACTTGGAAGAAGCTGTAAAACCCAGCACCTGAGCGGAGAAGTGCGTCAGTCATATCATTCGAGATGGCATGAGGCCGCACGACGCACCAAAAAGGATAATGTCGTACGAGGATCTCACGTACATACCCCAAGCAGTGTCAACATCAGGCCGGGTAAAGGTGGGGTCATGATAAGTAGAAGAGGAACGATATGGCGCCGGGGCGGCTGGGACGGGTTGATAGTAAGGCTGAAGGGTGACGTCAAGTACAATTCGTGAGGAATGCCAAATGATCAGCGCCTACTGTCTCCGTCTGAGCAAAGCCGATGTAGTGGTTCTTCGCGTTCACCAAGTTGTATTGGTACAGACTCGCGTGTTCCGCTATCATGGCGTGTCATCGATCTGCACTAGGATTCATCCATCTGGGCAGACTCACAAGCTGTGGTAGGAGCATCGTCATGTCTGAAAAGGACAAAAGGTACTGTTCAACTCACAAGTTCCGATGAACCAGACAGGACCCTCTGATTCCGAGAGGATACCACGCCCAGTAAAGATGGAGGTTTGAGGTGAGCCACTGACAGCATCGAGGTCATGATCTGCAGTCCATACCCAGGTCCCCTGACTATTTGTTTAATCGGCGTTGTGGTACCCATGAATGTCACACACCTCGAAGTATGCACTAGATCCAGGCGTCAGATGGATACCCAAGAAGGCAGCCTGGCACTCTGTGCTCGCAGAGTCAGATGGACACTGCGCCACTTGCATGTTGGTACCAGCAGCTAGATGTACCTTATTAGCACGTGTCGGGTCCTAAGCACCTACCAGTACAAACCTCCTCCAAGCCTGTCAACCACGGGGATTAGAACCAATCTCTCGCAACAGTCTATACAACGTACCTGATGTGAGTATCCCATAGACCAGCACCACCTTGGCGGTTGTCCGGATCGTGGACATTCCATTCCAACAAGATCGCACCAGGAGCTGGAACACGTGCATATCAATGGTCACTGAGATAGTATCTTACTCACCAGGTCCGACTGTAGAGAAAACAATGTCACTGATCTCGAGCACACCCTTGGAACCACTGCCAGTGACTGCACCCGCTCGTACGACGACACGCGGGTTCGCCTGAGATTGGAAATTACTGCCTCCTCCGAGAATAACAGGCCATGCCTCTCCAACGATCTGAGTTCCGGCTGGAATGGTGATCGTGTCTGTGACGTAGTATACACCTGCATCGAAGAAGATGATCTTGCATCCAGCATACTTCGAAAAAATCATCTCAGGACGATGCCAAGGCCCGCACAGATGCAAATCATACCTCGTCAAAGACGTTCTGAATAGCGATGGTATCATCCGTATCGCCATCACCCTTGGCTCCTTGGCTCCTGACGCTGATGATCTGGCTTGGGGCGTAGTCCGCATACTGAGGATGTGCCTTTCCAAATATCCGGCCGGCGCGATCAAGAAGCATGGAGGGCTTATTTGCTGAAACAATGTTATCTTGTACCCAGCTCTTCCGACCTCCGGTTCCGGAGTACACGTGTCCGTGACCCCATGAGACGATGGTCCTAGTACCACCTGCGAGGATGGTAGCACCATTGGCGGTTCCCACCGCCGTCGGGACGTTCGTCAGTTTGATATTATTCAGAACGAGGGAGTATGGAAGGGTGCCACTGCTGGCGACAGAAGACTGGACGAACACGGGTGTATTGGTGACGTCGGCATCGATAATTGTCTCGGATCCGACCCCCTGGAGAAATTTAGTGAGTGTTGGAAGGATGTGTCCGCGAAGAAACGCTCCACCTGAGAGGCTACTGTGTTTCCTCCAATATTCAATTCGAAGCCAACCTAAGTCAAAGACGAACGGAACAGCCTTATCAGAGCGCAAGTAGCCCAAATCTACTCACCTGACAGTTGTTGATAGTAACGCCTTGGAACGTAAATCCTGATAGAGGGATCAACGAACGGTCGTACCAAGTGATAGTCGAACGACGGACCCCAGTTCCAGATACCCGACACAGCTGACCAATGCATGGTGAATGTTCGTTCACATAGGTGATGGCCCAACTCACCAATGTTAGCATTGTTGACCGTAAGGTTACGAACGGTGAATTGTTGGTTTCCAACATGAATTCCCGTTCTTCCTAGACTAAAGTCTGTGATTCTTTCCATCTGCTTGGGGACCATTGATTACCTCCATTAAATATGATATCTGGCAAGATGTCAGCATTCACTTTTTCGTTCATTACAAATACATACCTCCCATGAAACCACCGCTAAGGAGAAGTAGACAGACGATGATGATGATAAGCTAGATAATTTGTTAATATTAAACGCTGACCTTCCGTTCTCCATGAATATCCCTATGGTAAGGAAGGTTCATGTGCGGGAAGAAGACGATCGACTTCGGCTCACCTCGGTGGTTAGTGCCAGACGCAGTCGACATCTCAACCAGGACATTGACAAGCGAAGTTGCCTGTGCTACCTGCCAGTGTAGACCGGTCGCTTTCCTCCCGGGTGGAATTTGTCTCAGATCAATGACCAGGTTCCGCACGGAGCGGAAGCTATGCAGAGCGATCTCAGCGCATTGCGGCGAAGACTCATTGATAATACGTACAAGTTGTTTTGGTTTGTAAACCATTGAGCGCCCCAGCCACCGGGAATGTAAGGATCGGCGTCTGTTTCGGTTTAGATGGGGTATCTAGATCTGGAAAAGAACTGACCGATAACTGCGATTCCTTCGAATCCTTGGCTTGCACGAAGAATTGGAAGATTTTTGGGGTCTCCGATCAACTGGGTATAGTAGTAGGTCTCAATGGGCGATGAGACGAGGTAAGTGCTGTTACGAATCAATACGACGAACATACGGACCAAATACAACGAGCTCACCCAGGAGGGAAGTACAAGATTGCCGGAGAGACACTGTAGGTATGAAATTCTCAGTCTCGAGACATTGGTTAGAAATAAAAGACGTACGTGGAGGAATCGCACCAATGTCCTCCTCCGCAGCGAGTGCCATGCGACATGGCTGAGCTTGAAATGCAAGTATAAGGCGAAGTCCAGGGGGATGCTACCAGGGACCAACTTTATTGCGGACGTATCATCGTGAATACCATCACCCTTGGCTCCGTAGTCCTTGACGTTGCGGAAAATCTGATATGAACTTGGGTTAGGATGGAATGGAGACGTCCCCTGGTGTTTGATCGTCTCCAGCCAGTATGGGTCCGCAGGCGCCGCAGTGCCGCCACCCAGAGGAGCGTCACATGATGAGCCGAGACCAGATGCAATTCGAAAAGCAGATAGAATTGAGACGAATAGAAGTAATCTGGCGCCAGACCGCATGGTGATCACCAAAACGGTGGTCCGATGTTTCCACGAGATTGGAGGAGACCTGAAGCACTAGGAGATACTTAGGAGAAGTGTGAGCTTTCCTAGCTTAACGACGTTTGAAACTCTGAGCGATTTGTGCATAAGTCGCACCAAATAGCCAGGATGTTCAAAAGACAAGATTGCCATCCTCCCCTGTGCATGCATGTCGGTCACTTACTTCGCAGGTATATATCCTCAACAGTCGGGTTGGACAGTGGGCCCCGAGAAGTCTTTCCAACGGGTGAACTATGTGGCGCCGGACGAATGATTTAGCCGAGTGGGAAAAGTACAACGCGGAAGCACATTACCGAAATTTGGGGTTCGAGTCCAATTCAAGTCTGAGTCCGTAAGCACCACTAGGGGGTAACCACAGTGAAGTTCGAGTTCAACAGTGGACCAATCCTGCGGATTGACCTCGCGCGTCCAGCGTGGTAAGTGTCAACCCGAATGGTCAGGTTGGTATTGGCACTGCATCATGATCGCACGGCTGGCTTCGGCGACCTCGTTGAGCCTGTGCTGCACTCACCGCATGAAGAAATGCCTATCCGAACACGCACCAAGTCGATTAGCCCTAGAATCCATGACGAACTTGAATTTCTCCTTAGGCGTTAATTTGCTGCTGACTGGCCTTGAAACGCGCTTCACTCTGGATTTACAGACCCTGCCGTACTTCAAATGTCACTTTCATCGTTACACTACCACATTTACCCTCGAGTATTAAAATACTGTTCCAGGAAGACCCATTGGGAGACTCCCCCTTGCACAGAACTCGATTGAAAAATGTGGGAATTTGTTAAATACCACACCGAAAACGCTGACACAGGAAGGTGGGTTATACTCCCCGTAGATACCACATTGGTAGTCGAAAGAAAGGAATTCGACGACTCATCAGTTTCTATTCGAGCGTGTATTCTGCACTCGTCGCCCAATATATCCCGCATGCCCCGTCCAACTCTTCGTTCGTCACGAACGTCGTCAATAGCACACGACGGTTTCCCCCCGTTCCTCGTCGAGCTGTCTGATCTTTCTCTGTGACAGGGTAATGTGAAGCGTGTGAGCGCCACGTCGATCATCAAACGACAACGAGTGAGGTGGAAATCGAGAATAGCAGGCAAGAAAGTGACAACAAGCGAAAGAGGGACAACTCACCTCGAGAGTGAACAAGTGAGGGTCATATGATGCCGGTGTGAGAGCGCGCATACTTTGTGCGAGTTTGTAGAGATAGTCCTGTGTAGACCGCGACGTCATTATTCTGCGAGGTATAAGCGGATTATGGGCGAGAGAAGCGCATGCCTTGTTGCGACCTGAGGGACCGACAGAACGCCATATATGCATTGCTAGAGTATCAAGCGGCTCAAAGCACACTGTGGATCGTCAACTACTGGAGTCTGCGGGGATGTAGACTGGACGTACCAAAAGAAGGATTGTCGGGTCGACTGATATAGCACTGCAGGATTCAAAAGGCGTGTAACAATGCGCCCCAGCTAAATGGCAAGAACGGGCGCTACGCACACATGCATTGTGTATAACGACCTTCTCGACATCATTTTCTGTGGTATATACGTCCAGCGCCTCTATGGTGTAATCCTGCCACACCAAAAGTGCCATAAGGCCACGTTACTGGCAGGGGACGAGAGGACGCACGGTTTCCCGGTTATCTGCCACCCCGGGTTAGCCAGAGATTCAAAGGAAGTGGGTAAACGTACCCAAGTAATCTCGGACCTCGGCCACGTGGGCTGGGTCTATCGTGAATGCTACACCTGTGTTTGGTCGGACATTATTGGCACAAACAGCATCACGACTTCCGGACAGTACCTACCCCACACAATATCTTCGTTAGGATATACATCCTGCTCGTCACTGGGACAGGGACACAACTATCGTGACACAACAACCATTTGTGAATTCATCCCTCCATTTCATTTTTCAGAAGCATGGAAGTCAGGACTCACAGAAGTACATAGCTTGTCCCAGTCTGCTCTGCGGATAATTGTCACGACGCGGCCGGGATTCTTCATGGACTCGAATGCCATAACCAGGAAACCACATTGTGCAAATGTACCTACCTCGGGTGTCCCTCGGTGGTCTAGTGATTTCAGGGCGAAACGACGGACGAACCTTTTCAGAAATCCTGGGACTGGGATGACATTGAGGCGAGGGTCAGATGACACCGTGACCTAGTGCCGGCTACCGAAAGGCATGGCTACCTTGGGATATCACGTGTGGGGGAGGCTGACGGGGACCGAGTGGTCAGTCCGGTCTGCTCAAATACTAGTCGCTGTCGAAAATGCTTACCTTGAATATGAGGGATCCGTATCCAAATATGACAAATGGGGCATCAACCATTGTTCTTGATTTCTTCTGGATTGCGGGTACGAGGACTAGTTCGACCCCACTGAATATATACCCTTTACCGGACCATCGAACGTCACAATTTCATACATAGTAACACCGCCGTACTTACCGAGTTGAAGCCGCTCATATCGGATCTAAGCTTACGTTCGTATGCGCGATGAACTTCTGGGACTCCGGGACAACTCAATGCCGGAGGACAGGATCCTGGTAAGGTCAGTGATCAGGGAACTGTCCCCACACTGGTTCTCCGGAGCCTGTTCAATGACGAATCGTGTGTCGGGGGAATCCATGGTTTGGTAAGCTCCTGCTTTGGGGTCTCAAATTCTTCGACATACGGCAATTGTGCGAACATGCCTTTCCTTGGCTGAGGGTGACCCGTCGGATAAGCTCAGGTTGATCAACCAGACTCCAAAGGAAGATCCCATTGGAATTTCTTGGCGACTTGTTCAACGGCTTCGAGCGAACCACGCGACCTGACTAATATACCTGACCCAATGATCGGCACTGTTGGGCAGAATATTAAGTCAAGAAAGTAGTAGTACTCAGCGCTCACACTTGGCCTCGACTCGGACATTTGACTTCATGCAGTGTTTTGCACCTGACAGATTCACCGCCCTCGTAACTCACTCTCGCCTCGACGTTCATTCGAGGCCTCAGATCCTCCTCATTACTATGCTAAACTATCCAAGTCAAGTGCGTTGCTTTATCAGTACTTATCGTGCCGTTGAAGTGAGTCTATGATAATACCGATAGAACGTATGGCTCCTGATGCTTGAGGGCCAGCATAAAGATTAGCCCTCGGCTAGCCGGATATCCAAAACAGCCGATCACGCCAATGTTTGTCTTCTCGTCGAATTGGCCATAGTATTGTCCCCTTTCGCCAGTATCTCGCTTCCAGGGAAGTTTCTCCAAAGAGTTCGTTATGAAACGGTTAACTGGGATTCGGGAACCGAGCTGCGAGTCGAGTAACAAATGAGCAGAGGGGGAGACAGAGCGCAAGTTTGCACCCCCTTGTTCTTTCTTTGCATCGGATTCCCTCTAACTCCGAGATATGATCTATTTGGGCGCGAAACGACCCTGCCAGCGCTTCACCCGTAGCCCACCTGTCGGAGAAGACCAGGGGTTTACTTGAAGAGGTAGGGCCCATTGGGATGTTGTGGAACACCACTCGGAGGTGCTGACGTCGCGATTTTTCGTTGGCTCGGAAGAGCTCATGTCGCGCACTACCCAGCAAGCCAACGATCAGATCCGCCTAGCCTGCGACAACGCATCACTCCCTTATGCACCAGGATCGCTTTCCACTCACCCCATGTATCCGTTTTGACTCTCGCTGGATTCTCCACTCTCTCCTCGCGGTTGGATGCGTGTCTTCGTACTCCTTGACATTTTGGAGCTGGACAGACTCAGTCTACCCATCGCTGTCACTTGGTTAGAACTCCATCAGGCTCGCGCCCACGGAATGTGGTGGCGCGACTAGCTATATGAGTGGGCTTTCAAATAGGCCGCCGAGGATTAAGGAGGGGCGAATTGAGCGCGTTATATTCGACGGTCGAAAGTTTGTGGTGAACCCATGCATCATACATGTGCTCCCGTGCTGATGACGTTGTGTTTGGAGGTGGAGGGCTGCTTGCCCCGTCACGTCGTCGTGGTGATGTTTGGTGTTACCCTTGCAACATGCCAGTGAGTCCGTTCGTTCGCGTGTCGGCATGTAGGCCGTGAATAGCCCGCCTAGCTTTCGTGATCGCCGCACCGGCCACTCCTTGATGTCCATTCGTGTTGAATATTCAACGGACTGACGCGGACGCGGCTGTTCATCGGACTATCACAAGATTGGACATCCATGGCCATTTACATAATCACTGCCGGCGCGTCCAACTTGGAACAAGGTATGGGGACACTGGTCTCTCCAACTTTTCACTCATTCCACTCCGTAAGCTTCGTCCTTAGTACCTCCTTGGGGTTCTCGCATTCCGGGCGAGGTTCACCTCGGACGTATGTACGTGAACTGTTACATGTCCTTTGCCACAGAATGGTTGGATGGGGAGTAGCGTTCTGGATCGGGACTAATGTGAGGGACTTGAAAGATGATACGACTCGTAGCCCTGCCAATTCTTCCCTCCTCCGACAAACCGCCCGGAGATTGGTACACCCTACAAGTCCTACAGCTCCCTACGACATTGCCGGTATGCCGGCGTGCGTTGACCTCCTTCCGATGGAAACCTCGCCTTGACACCCTTGTAAGCACATACCCCGTATCCGTATCGACGATCGACCAATGCTCCACAACTTTGCTGAGTAAGAATAAAGTCTAGGTCGCACGAATCGTGACAGGCAGTGACGATAGAGTCCTATGGACAATGGCGACCAACCAGAGGCACGAGTCAAGGAATCAAAAGAATCAAAATTGTGGTTGCGCTCGATCGTTGCACGTCAACACCGTCTGAGGACGTCTGCTGAGACACAGGAGAACTTGGAGGTAGAGTGACGAGGAACACCGTCGTGCACCCAAGTCGTTCCTATGAGCAGGTTGTCCGGGATATAGCATTCGACACAACTTGCCACGTGTGTGATTCAAAGTTATTTGGCACTGTTGAATTTCAGAGGCATTGCCGCGGCGCCTATCCTGCTGGGCAGCAACATCGTGACAATGAGCTAGAGTCATACTTGCATGCTCGGTTATACTCCTTGTCTGTGATGGCCCGCCAAACCTCGTTCCACGCGACGGACGAGATATCTTGTACAGGCGAGCACTGTGACTCTTTCTTGAGTTTGACGAGACGTGCTCAATGTCAGACCTCCCCTTGAAAAAACAATCGCTGTCGAATTAATGACGAGTCAGTGTCCACATAGATCTTCAACCCAATTGAGGAGTTAAGGCGCACTACTGGCCATGGCCACATACCTTCGTAATGCAGTACGCATTTACTTTGCAAGGGGGTGCCCTCACTCGTCCTACCGATGCAAGTTCAGCCACCCCGCACACGCATTCACCTTGTCGATTCCGGATGCGATGCCACCAGACTGGCTTGTCACACATGGGTGTCCTTTTGTAGGAGACACGTTGTACGTGGTTGTGTGGTTACCTGAGCCTGGCGCCGACGACATGGCTTAAAAGGTGGCGCGACAGAGAGTGGCTGTATTCTCCAGGGCAGCTCAAGGGCTACTCTGTGTGCAGAGTCGCTAGGTGAGTCTCGTTGAGTCCGTCCTGAATTCGTTTTTCCTTTGCCAATCTCTGGTCGCGCTTCGGGATAGATCAGACTATGGAATGAAGTGAACCGAGCGGATGGAGGTACTTCTGAACGCGCAATCACGTGCGCACGTGGTCAGCATGTAAGACAAGCTCTTGATTATATCATAGGCATGTTCAAACCACCGACGGGACGCATTTTCGACCCTGGTGATTAAAGGCATTGACAACAAACTCCAGGCTCGCTCATACTCTTGATCCGGTGCTTACTCGTGTACTCATCCCAGTGTACTGTTTTGTTACTTAACGTTACCCACTCGTGTCGCCCCCGCACACAGCAACATTGTTTTAGTCGAGGACCATGACTCCCCAAACTGGTTTATTGAACCGCGTCCGCCTGGCGCATGTCCTAAATCCTGAAGCAAATAATATTAGGAATCAATTGGCAGCTGCTATGACGGAGGTGAGTGCATGCCACGACGGAAATGAAGTGCAACACCTCTGCGGTATTGCAGACGTATATCGCAGAGGCGATGCTATTCGCAATGCTGGGAAACTGGAGGAACTGGCTGTCGCCAACAAGATGTGCTTACATAAATGACGTGCTTCTTGCAATGCTTGCCGAATAACCGCCGATGTGGTGTACTGGTATAACTTGCCCTCGTTTACACAACACCCTATCTTTCTCCCAAATTACCATCCTCTCGAAAGCAATGAAGTTGGCACATATGGTTTCAGAGGGTATGTGAGTTTTTGGATCGTCGAGAAGATGGATGGAATGATTTCCTCCCTAGTTCGTCCGCTGTACTGGCATTTACGCACCAGGTACTTTGCCGACCGATTTGAACGAGGAGAGAGGCACTGCATTGACAAGGCGATTGATTGTGCTCGCAAAGCACTGGAACTGTGCCCACTGGACCACCCCGAGCGATCTGTGTATTTGGAATGGCTTTCGTTTCAACTCAACACTCAATACAGTCGATTCGGGGGGACTGAGAATATCAATGAAGCAATTACCCTTGACCGCGAAGCACTTCTTGTTTACCCACCGGGGCGCTCGGACCGGCCAGCGTCTTTGAGCAGATTTGGAAATCATCTCTGCGCTCGCTACAACCAGCTCGGTGGACTTGAAGACCTCGACGAGGCCATCGCGCACGGCCGTAATGCACTTCTTCTTTGTCCACTGGGACATCCGTACCGATCAGCAGCTTTAATGAACCTAGGAGGTTATCTCGCCGCTCGCTACACCCGGCTCGGCGCAGTCGATGACCTTGACGAAGCCATCACACTCAGTCGTGATGCGCTGCTTCTTTGTCCCCTGGGGCATCCACTCCGACCAACTTTCTTAAGCAACATCGGGAATTATCTCTCTGCTCGCTACAACCAGCTTGGCACAATCGATGACCTTGAGGAAGCAATCACACTCAGCCGTGAGGCACTGCTTCTTTGCCCCTCGGGACACCCACTCCGACCAACTCTCTTAGACAGCCTTGGGAATTATCTGTTCGCTCGCTACAGCCAGTTCAGCGCACTTGATGACCTTGACGAGGCAATCACGCTCAGTCGTGATGCGCTGCTTCTTTACTCCCCGGGGCATCCATTCCGACCATTCCCCTTAACCAACCTTGCAAGATATCTCTGCACTCGCTACACCCGGCTCGACGCACTTGATGACCTTGACGAGGCCATCTCACTTGGCCATGACGCACTCCTTCTTTGCACGCCAGGGTATCCACTCCGACCATTTGCTTTAGACTACCTCTCAATTAGTCTCACCACTCGTTACAACCGGCTCGGTGCATTTGATGACCTCGATGAGGCCGTCACACTCTGCCGTGACGCGCTTCTTCTTTGCCCACCTGGTCACCCCCATCGGCCTTATTCATTACATTCTCTTGCGGACAGACTTGGCATTCGATATATGGCACTACAAAAGGAAGTCGATCAGAAAGAGTCATTCAGTCTCTTTATCCAGTTGGCAGATGTGGAACAAATAACATCACCTCACGATTTGTCCGCTGCTAGAGCATGGGTCATGGCGGCAGAGTATTTTCAACACCCATCAACACTTCTCGCATATCAGACAGCGCTACGATTTCTCGTCCATCACCTCGCTACTCTTCCGGCCCTGCCACAACACCTTGCGAACGTGAAGAAACTCACATCGTCACTTGCCGTGGATGCATTCTCTGCAGGTATTCGTAACCATGCCCCCACCCACGCTGTCGAGCTCCTCGAGCAGGGACGCGGTGTCTTTTGGAGCCAACTTACTCGCCTGCACTCCTCACTCGGTGATGTCATTGCTTCTGGGTCGGCAGGAAAAGCATTAGCAGACAAGTTCACGCATCTGACGTCGCTCATCCGTGACGCCACAAATTCACCTGGGTCAGATCAACATAATAAGCTGTTCACTCTGAACGTCGAGTTGCAGCGTACCATCGCCGAGATTCGTCAATTACCCCATCTCTCTCACTTCCTTCTCCCTCCGGCCTTCCTGGACCTCCAGCAGGCGGCCAGTGATGGGCCCGTCATAGTTGTCAATGCAAGCACGTACAGCTGTGATGCACTTATTGTGCTAGTGGACCAAGATCCTGTTCATGTTCCACTGTCTGCAGTCACAAAAGAGGGCGTCCGCGACCTGTCATCGAGGATGCGTATTTTGACCAGGCGTGCCAAGTCGGCGAACGTCGCAACAGACATCGGGCTTCTCCTGCGTGAACTCTGGGACAAGATAGTCTCCCCTATCGCTGATATACTCCGGACGATACACCCACTCCAGTCCCGGATCTGGTGGTGCCCGACCGCGGAATTCACGCTCCTGCCCTTGCACGTCGCCGGACCGTATAGGATGAACCAACAGAACCTTCCTGATCTATACGTTTCGTCATATACTCCCACTCTGAGTGCCCTCATTCGTGCAAGACGCCGGGTTCAGCAGAACTTTGAGAGACAAACCGGACTTGTCCCTATCACCCCTTTCTCCAATCCTGCGAGACGGGACGGCCCGAATCTACCAAATCCCGATCCCCCGGTTACCGAGACAAAAAAGAGAGGCTTCTCTTCTACTCTTCATTCCCTCTTCCGTAGCAAGCGGTCTAATCTCACTGACGTCGTTGAGACAGAGGTCTCTCCTGTCATTAGTCAAGCAAATGTTCTAGAGAGCGAACTGCCGGTGGCGTCCGTCAGTAGTCGCGGAGAGTCGGACGGCGATGTTCACTTGGGGCCTGGCGCACAACAAACGCACTTTATTACCATCGGGGAAGCGAATGCCACCGGTGAGAACGAGCTCAAGTCGGTTGCCAACGAACTGGCGAACATCGGTCGGCTTGTGGATGGACTTGCATCCTTTACGCGCATCGAAGGTCCGGAATCCTCTATTTCTAGGGTCATCGACGAATTCAGCAAGAACGAATGGGTGCACCTCGCATGTCATGGTATCCCAAACAGAAAACAGCCGTTTGAGTCTGCGTTCGCTCTCCACGATGGTCGCCTTACCATCGAGCGCATCATCCAATGTGAGCTCGAGAATGCTGAATTTGCATACCTTTCTGCTTGTCATACGACCGTGGGGGACGAAGAGAGTCCAGACGAGGTCATTCATCTCGCGGCCGCGATGCAATTTGTTGGGTTCCGTTCCGTGATTGGGACCATGTGGGCGGTGGACGATGGCGAGACGAACAAAATTACGTCGGCGTTCTACAAACATATGGTCGATGAAACGGGTCGCCTCGATTATACCCGGGCTGCGCTTGCGCTGCACCTGACGATGAAGGAGTTGAATGGTATAGTACCCGGTGACCAACGGATTCTCTATGTCCATATAGGTGCCTAGTTATCGCGCCAATCTATTTTCTACGTTCGGGTTCACATTCGCTCGTCCGATACAACTCGATAGCTGACTCGCACTCCGCATGCTTCCAACCTTCCTCTACGATCAACCTGCCCGACGCTGTAGATGCACGCATTCCGTGGGTGGGTGTGGGCGCCAGCCATTTGAACCCGGTCGTCGATAAACGCGTTCGGCTGAACCCCCCGAGTACGTTCTAAGTGGACAACTGACGTATCATCTTGCAACCCTCGACTCGCCTGAGAGAGGTCGACGACATTTCGCGATTTTCAGTATGCTGCGCAGTACCGCGACGAATTCCCACCGTGTCTGTCTGCCTCCGTCAATTATTCGTCTATAACCTCAACTTTGCGCCGCTTGGCCGTCCGTTCGTCCGAGCTCCCGACCACGCCATCCCCGGCACCGTCATCGGCATCTCCAACTACACCAGCCCCGCCCGCTGATTTCGAAGCGTCGCCCGCATTCCCGTCGCTGGTAGCTCCTCCGTCCCTGCCGCTCGTCTCGTTCACCCCCACATAACAGCCCAGCGCACTACACCAGACATATCCCCTCCCCAACACCTTCGTCAACACCTCGTACGCACCCACGTCTGCAAACGGGACGTTTGTCCTCGGATCCCGGTATTTAGCAGGCTGACCAGTGACAAGACACGTACGGACCGGTCGGGCTAAATGCAAATGGAACCACCCAGACGGTCAGCAACGTACAGACATGCACAAGACACGCAGAAGAAGAGAGCGAGACCCACCCAACGGCCGACCCTTGCCCGTGAACACCTTGACGTCGTCCCATTGGACGTGATCTCCGAACATGGCCGACATGGTGTCCTTCCATGGTGGTTTAAAGGGTATCGTTTGAGAGATCTCGTGGATCACGTAGTTTCTGCACACGTCTTCTTTGCGGTGGACGACCAGCGGGGCGGTAGAGACGGGTGGGTAGGCGAAAAGGGCCGGCGGGGGTTGAGGTTGCGCTGAGGACGCCGCTTGCGACTGAGGCTGGGCTTGACTTTGTGCGAGCGGTGGTGCTGGCTGCTGCGTTTGTGATTGCTGTGATTGTTGCTGCTGCAATGACGGGGCCGATACGACTGAGGAGACAGTAGGCGTGGTGCTCTGCTGGACGTTTAAGGTAGCGGATGACGGGAATGGCGTCGGGCGTGGTGTCAGTGATGTAGACGTAGGAGTCTGAGAGGACAGTGGCGGATTCCCAGTCGCCGATGTGGGTGTTTCTTGCGGTTTCGACATCGCATTCGGAGCAGCCAGCGGCGTATACGCATAGAACGGCATACTGTATGGCTGAGTCCCTATTGTGCCTGCACTCATCCCTTGCGTGTACACAAAGCTGTATCTGGCTGCGTACGGATTGTTTGCTGCTGTCGTCACCGGAGGCGGGGGCGGAGGCGGAACCTGAACCTCCACTTGAACCGTTTCTTTCTTGCTTATCCATCGTAGAACGGGGCCCTCGATCGACTGCTTCACCACCCGTGCCCTGGCACGCTTCTCTTCTTCTAGATGCAGATAATTTCTGTGTTCCATAATGTTACCCTCTTCGGTATCCAGTGCGCGTGCGATGAGTTCGTCTTGCGTCGGTAATCGTGTGATCGTCTTTGTCTTTTTCGGAATCGCGGCCTAGATGCCATGTCCGTGGATGAGACGTAGACTCCAGCATATGAAAAAGTAGACACGCACCCGCTTCACTTCTGCATCCTTGATACGATTCACGGTTGCAGAAGTATTCATGATTGTATGACTTCTCTGACTGTGCCTCTTGGCACCCGCCATCCCCGCCCCACCTTCGATGACTTCACCTGTTTCCGCATTGACGACGACACCGAGTGATACACGGCGTTTGGTCTTCTGTGGTTTCGGTCGGGAAGAGGTTGTTTCGGGGTTGAACGTTACCCTCTGGCGCGCGTGGGCTGCTGCGGTGGCTTTTTCAACGCGTGCACGCGCGGTCTAAGCAACAGGGAGAGGGCTCGCATCGTATTCCAGGAACAAAGCACAGAATACACACCTTTCGCTCCCTGCGCTCCTCGTCCTGAACGGCTTTATCGCCTTCCTCGACGCCTTCTTGAGCCGCCTCTTCGTCCGTACTCGCGAAATCCGATTCAAAGACGTCCTCCTCGTCTATCAATCAACCTGAGTTGAAAGAAATGTGGTCGGAATAAAAGTAATTATACATTTTTCGACGATAAAATCAACGTCTTCTTCGGGCTCTTGTGGTTCCTCGACCGCGAGCTCGGCCAAGGCGAGCTCCATGCTGCAAGTAGTCAGCGTTGCTGCTGGTGACGAACGATGACCAGAGACCTACCGATTCCCGGCGGTACTCCTCCTCGGCCTTCGTGAAACAAGGGTCTCTTCTTCGTCGGTCATGTCGGTGCCCTGGACTTGTGGTCGAATGTGATCAACCCAATAAGATAGGCAAGGCTTGACGTTCAACAACGCCAAACAACCATCCTTACTTAAGTACGAACCGTGACCTTGCAGAACCTTGGATTATGTATTAGGCGTCGTGGGTAGACCATTTCCGACCTCGAGCTGCGGCATGGCTAGGCGTGTGCACGAGTTGCGAAGGCGGATGGGATCGCCTCACAGGCAGTGGCCCTCCGGTAAGTACACAGTCACGCTCGACGAATAAACGTTTGTCGCCTTTACCTTCCATTTTGACAGAACTCGTGCATATCAGTCGTCAACTCAATACTGTCCTTGACAAGGTAGTGTGTTTCCAAAGTGTACCCTTGCCCGCTCCTCGTCATCATCATCATCCCTATATCTATCAGTCTCGCGACCTGTATTGCGTGTACTGTGTACAAGGACTGGTTTTCGTTGATCCTATTGGGTGTCCTTAGCGGTGATATTTCCTGCATTAATTCGGGCACCTCGCGCTTCACATGCTGCATACCCGCAGCGGGACCTCCGTGGTTCTAGAAAGGAATACGAAGGGAAGAGCGTGCCGTCAATTCCGCCGCTCTCGGCAAGTTCTCTCTCGAATTAGATGCATCGATACCAATTGTGAAGTCCCGCTACTCTTGCTAGTGGCGCGCCCGCGTAGGAAGGCTAATAGTGAGTCCTCGCTGTTTTCTCGTCTACCTCCTGGACGTGCTTCGTCCAACGAACCGTCGGGAGAACCGCCGTCGGCCATATTGCGACGCCGCCTTGGTGAGGACGCTGGCGCCACTTTTGGCGTGCAAGACCAAATCGAGCTCAGACACCGGGGAACAAATCAATCATTGTATTTTGGCTACAACCAAACAGACCGCAATTAATTCATTATCTGAGCAGTACACACCAGCTACCCCGAAGGTGAAGGCCAGGAGAAGTCTTCGCCCAGCGCGCGGATATTCCCCGCTCTTGACGAAGACTCTGTCTTTGTGTATCCAGAGGGCGCTGGAGAGTTCTTTGTGCCGCACTGGCACTTATACCTTTGTCTGGAATACTGTCACAACCAACAAAACTGCATGGTATGTGTGCAAAGAGGACATGCCGAACTACTACCTACCTATTGGTTATGGTTCATGGTCTCCTTCTGTGAGTCTGGAACTGTCCTCCACTGTCTTCTTAAGCGATAGACCACCTCTCCCACTACCAACTGCTACCCAAGTCGCTGATCCACCGCGCTGAAATCCGAGGCACAGCCAAAGAAGCTCCCACTCAGTTGATCGATCGCTACCGGGACCTGCTAGGGACAGTCAGCCAGAGGGACACCTTTTCAAGCTGCTACTCACGAATCCGAAGCGGTTGAGGCTGCTAATAAAGATATGGCGATGGAAGGAGGTGAGGACAGGCAGGAAGCGGCTTGGTACCGCTTGGTAGAATGCCACGGAGGCGGTGTTATCACGGCGTTTTGACACACTCACTGCGTGGACCGTATACAAGGACGCCGTGTTCCGTGATGTATCCCCCCCAGCCCTCTCAGAAATCGACGGAAGATTTGCCACTATCTTTCTGTCCTCAAACACCATGATACTCGGTTGACTGATCTCCCTAACCTATATAACTAGGTGGTCGAATACTTACCTGCAAGTGTGACAGTGTCACACTGCTGAGTCTCAATTTAAACTGCTTCGGATTGCTACTGTAGGTTCCGGTGTTCAACGATCCCTAGACTCGGAACTTCAAGTTATCACACAAGACTGATCTTGTTCGAACCTTTTTCTCAGATTCCTTTGCCCTTGATGTATCCGTTATTGTGTGCAATTCGGGGTTACTGTTCGCCAGCAAGTACTGAGGTATGTTTCGCAGGTTCAAAGTTGTTACAGTCGAAACGGCCATAATGCAAAACGCTTGGGACTCAAAATGTCGATCACAAGACTGAGCATATTACTTGTCCCTCGTTTCACAAGATATAAATTTTGAACTCAAAAGTCATGCATTGTGGCCCTTTCTACCGTACACCGCAACGTGAAGTACTCCCTGAGAACTGTCCACCCTTGCCGGTTAGATATGATAGTATGGCAGGCATGACAGCAGTGCATTCTGGAAACCATCGTCAGGAGCTCTAGGTTAGCAACTGCCGGTACATACGTACATTGGCGTTTGGCTTGTCTGCGTTCAAAGGTTAGGATGAGCAGAGCATGTCGTCACCCAACCTTTCACCCAATTTACCCGCTCCGCCAAGTCCTTCATCTCCTCCCCAATCTCGTGGTATGGGACACCCAGCTCTGCAAGCACCGTACGATAGACATGGAAAGAGCGTGCATGTTGGTCCAAACTTCGCACCCCATCGTCAACGAGCCATTCCGGTACCGGTCTAAGGAGTAGGACTTTGGCCTTTCGGTATCGCTTCAACGCATTCTGAAAGGCGGGTTGCTCAACCAAGATACTCTTCCTCTGCCGTGCCTCACGTTCGTCTTTTGCCGTCAGGACCGCATACACGAGTGGGTCAACACCCGACCTGTCACAGAGAACCAGGGCCTCGACCGTGTCCCTCGTTTTCTCGCACACTTCTGCCTCTCTCTCCAGCTGCGCCAGCATAATCGCGCTCTGCATCTCTATTTTACCAACGTCTTCTCTTGTGAAGCCTCGGTTTTTCATGACTTGGCGTGCGACTTCTGTGATGTAGCACCACGAGCGTAGTTCCAAGGACGTTGCAAGGGCATTGCACAGTGTCGTCTTTCCGGTGGAAGATGGTCCGACGACATACAGCTCAGTGAGCTGGTGTTGGTGGTCGGTCATTAGTGGTGGTGTGGAATGTGTTTCGTGGCAGGTGGGAACGGCAATGGGCGTTTGCTGCCTTACGCCTTCCTAAATACGCAGCGCAGGAGTCTAGGAAGCATAGAATGTCCAGCAATTCGACTTCTGCCGTGTCTCAGTGACAAGTCGTAACCATCTCCTCACGACACCGCCTCTGCAGCACGTTTTACGGGCCACTATGCCACCATACGCCTTACTCCAAAATCCTCCTCCAGATCAGGACTCCTGGCGCTTCACTGTGCCAAATGACCGTCTCGCATTACCAAGAAGGCGAAATGAAAACAACCTTTATGGAAAATTTATCAAGTTCACCGCAGATGCGATTACTCTGGAAATCTCCCAGTTTCCGAGTAATCGCATCCTTCGAAGTGATGACCCGTCGAAATTCCTTCTCGTCTCCTTTGAACAATTGCGTTTCCCAGAAGGCGGTCTTCGAGTCACCGCAGAGTACATCACCCGGATGATGAGGGCTGGTCTGTTTCTCAACGATGTACAGTATCGGTTCTATCATCACAGCAACAGTCAACTGGTGAGTGACGAGCAGTCGCAAGCTTGGGGGTCCTGAATTTTCACAGAGGGGCAGGACGTGCTTCATGCGGGAAGCCAACAGCGACGCAGAGCTCGATAACAGGATCTACGTGTTTGGGGATTTCGGAAGAATAATGAATCCGGCCAAACGTGACCCTTTCATTGCCTCTCACCAACCAATTCTCTGATAACCAAGTTCAGGTGCCAAACGTATCGGTCTCCTGTTCTCTGCCGCGGACCTGGATATCCAATTGGATCCTAAATGGATAGCTGACATCGATGACATCGAGAACACTGACACCATCTTTTCTGATGGGTGCGGGTTGATGGCAAAACATTGGGCTATCCAAGTGAGCAAGACGAAACGGATCATATTTCGCAACCAGCGTTATGTTCCATGTGTCCTCCAGATCCGGTTATACCTTTTCTCGTTCCTCGATCAACGAGTTGGTAACTGACCTCATACTTTCTAGTTACTTGGGGTACAAGGGTGTTCTTATGATGCACCCGGAAATGGATAAGGAGAAAAAGTACCTTGCCAAGTTCCGAAAGAGCATGAAAAAATTCACGGCGACCCGGGATAACTCGTTCTCCGTCGTGGGATATTCGAAGCCCTACGCTTTTGGGCGTTTGAACAACGACATCATCGTTCTTCTCTCCAGTCTCGGTGTTACCAACGAAAAGCTGGTCGCGAAGCAAGATGCGTACTTCCGGTGGATCGAGGAGGCCTCTACCGACGTGACAAAAGCGATCGATTTCGTTTCCTGCCTTGAACAGTACGACCTTGCAGAACGTGTCCTTCTGAATGGCTTGGACGACGCCACCGTCAGTGCTCAGATCCGAAAGTCTCAGATGTCAGAAGTATCGCAGTTTTTGAAGAACGAAAAGCCGAGGGCGAGAATGATCATCCACAAATCACGTCTTCTCTTTGGGGTTTGCGATCCTTTCAAGATCCTTAAGGAGGGTCAAGTGCACATTCGGATCACGTCATCGAAGGGCGCGACGACACCGATCAACGGTGATGTGCTAGTGGTCAGAAACCCGTGTCTTCACCCCGGTACGCCGATACCGTGACTCTATTGGGATAGTCAACTGAGTTGTTTGCAGGCGATTGTCTGAAACTCCGTGCCGTTGCGCACCCTCGGTTGGACCATCTTGTCGATTGCATCGTTTTTGCCTCTGTTGCAAAGCCAAAGCACCAGGCCGCGCCGGCAATGAGCAGTGGGGGTGATCTGGATGGTATTTCGCCTAGCTACGTCAGCGTCTCGCAGCTAATGTTGGTCTTAGGTGACAAGTTCTTTGTATGCTGGGACCCGGACATCGTGCCTCCTCGTGTTCATGAGGTGAGTACGAGTCTATCGTTGGTTGTAAGGAACACAGAATAACCGTGTCATCATCATCTAGTCCTACGACTACCCACCGAATAAGGAACGTCCAGGCGGGACCGTCACGAGGCAAGATCTCGCCACCCACTTTGCCATGTATAACAAGTGAGTCGCCGCATTGTGTGGATATCGTTTAGTAACGATGTCACAATAGCGTTGGTCTCGCCCAAATTACCAAACTACACCAACAGTGGATCCGGTGTAGCCCCAAAGGTGCAATGAGCCCCGAGTGCCAAGAGCTCAACGCGCTCCATTCGCAATCGGTGGATGGAGCGAGGGTCAGAATTCCAGAAAGGTTGCGCAAGCCGCCAGTTGCACAAGGCGACTTCGTCTTGGACGTCCTCGCAGACGCTGCGGCAGAATTCCGTTCTCGCTTCACTGATCGTGTGGCGCACGAACTTGATCCTGATACGACCTCCCCAGAGGATGCTGCAGAAGTGCTCGCCCAGCTTTTCAAGAGTAAACCTAAAGCCCTCTCCGAATACGAGTTATTCAACATGGCAGTCGCTTTCGCCCGAAAATTTTCCATCCATTTGTACGAACTGAAGCCCTACGTTTCCCACCTCGACTTTGGTGCCCTGGCGGCTCACGAAAAGCACGTTATCAGTACGACATTGGGACTCTCTCCGATTGAACACCGACGATTGTGGAACTCTCTCTTGACGTCTGACATTCTCTCGACGCGCGACATCCAACAGCGTCAGCTCAACCGTCCTTTATCGATGCAGCGGTTGTACTCCTCGAAAGAGAAAACAACCGCCACCTTTTTCCAGTACCTACGGATCGCATTCGAACAATTTACACGCAAGTTGCTCATTCTCCAAGTACGTCTTTGGTTACTAAATTTCTGCCATCCACTCACGTCGGTTTCTTCCCATTAGACAGATGACCGATTCGCAGTCGGAATTTTCATCAAAGGCGTGACTGCTTGGGACGAGGATCCGGAAGTGAACGAAAACGTCGTAGTGTGTTCCTTCATGCCAAAAGCCACTGAATCCATGTCCGTCTATCGTCCTTGTACCGCCGGATACAGGCTTCACTGTAGCGATGGTAACATGCAGCTCTACAACAAGAATTTGGCAGACACGTTCATCTTCATCTCACGTTCTCGTGAGACTGGTCAAGACGTGATCACAAGCATCGCCTTGCAAAAGATCTCTAGACGAGTCGGGCAGGTGCTTGATGCTTGATCCCCGAATACGTATTACGGCTTATTTAGAACCCTTGCAGCAACTAGGACGATTGAACAAGGCCCCCGTGACCTCCATAGAAATACATGTCATCTCCAATCGGGATAGGGTCGCCCACCAGTTATTCGATTTATATTTGGAACAGTGAGTAGTAGGCATACATGTTTTCGGCAGACTTTTCATTGACAGCACGCACGCTCAGCGTACAGACGGAGGAGTACATAGGTCGCTTTGACCGGGAGTTGACTTCGTACAGCGTCAAGTCCGTCCGGGACGTGGACTGGTCGGCCCATCCTGGATGGCTCAAGGATTTGTTCGTACCCAGGGTCTCGGAAACGACGTTTAGGCAGCTTTTGTCTGACCTGCAGCACGGCCAATTGCTGACCGTAGTGACCTTTGCTCGCCGTTACCATGCAGACAACGAACTATATTGGACATTCGAGGTCGTTGTCGAGTCACGGCCGCTCGCAGTGCACACGATCGCCACCTGTTTACGAAAAAGCCCGGCATTGGTGTATGTGTTGTTGAAGGCGTATCCCCCCACAGAGGCCCTGTCACTTCCCGAGGAACTGGCTGACCTCAAGGTACCTCTTCTCCAAGCCATCCTCCGCGCGGCGAACGCGCTGGGAGTAGCCACGCTCGTTGCCTTGCAAAAGATCGCACAAACGATCGACGACATGGACACGGGTACCTACGTCGAGCTGCTCATGCTCGCGGCACTGAGCATCCGACCAAAGACGCTCGTCCAAGAGACGCTGCTCGTGCTGCACGAATCAACGTCGTCCGCTCGGCAGGGATCCCCCGCCACGGCCTACCTCCACAAACACGCCCTCGCCATTGCGTTCGACTGTGCAGAGGAAGCAGCAGACGTGTGTCCTTGCGACGACACGACGGGGATACCTCGGAGCGGTCGATCGTCTTACCCTGTCTCGAAGCTCATTCAGGCCGACGACGCAGACGAGGGACATGTCGACGTGCATTTCAGAGTTGACATGTCCGTCCCGATCCGGCTTCATTCGCATGTTCGCCTACAGTGCGTCTCCGATCCCGATAACGCGTTCGTCGACCGAGCTGTCGTGGACGGTGTGGCGGCCAAAGCCTCCAGAGGAGAGATCACGGTCGAGCTGTTCCATCCCCTTCCACCTGAATTCGCGGAGATGCAGTGGAAGATATTTGACGCTGGGAGTCTCGGTTCGTCTCACTCTTGGCCGTTTTTCGTGACCTGACGCTAGCGCTTAAACAAGCAACGTCAAGGGCGATGATGGACGCCGTTACACGGCTGTGGCAAGACTCTGACGAGTGTTGCAGCATCTATGACACGATCGTCATGTCACCACCCGCAAGTGCAGAAGCCGTCGCCGACCAAGCGACGGAGGACGTCGAGGACGAACTGATTGGGACGGAGTCGATGAACCCAAGTCAGATTACCGCCATCAAGGCTAGCTTATCCCGTCTATCGCTAATCTGGGGGCCACCAGGCGGGTTCCTTCATCCTTTTTTTTTTTGAGTGTGACACTCACTACCACGTGTGTCACACAGGAACTGGAAAGACGACGGTCGTCGTCCAGATTCTTCGTTATCTCTTGCGCAAATTCTCGGAGTGCAAGATTCTCATGACGGCCTCCACTCACAACGGCGCGTACTCAAAAAGGTTTTCCGTGTCAGAGTGTGACCCTATAACCATTTTATTTAGCCGTCGACAACGTCTTGGAGCGGTTCCTCGAACTAAACAGGGAAGATCGACTCCTCTCCGACGACCTCATACTCCGTGTCGCCACCGACCACTCCAAAGTCAACAAAGCGCTCCAGGGCTACACGATCGACGCACGGGTGGGCGGAGACGTTAACGAAAATAGTCGATTGCATCGACAGGCGCAACAACGGGTTAGCACGGCGCGCATCGTGTTCACGACGTGCGCGGGTGCTGGACTTGGGACGCTACGCAAGGTCGAGTTCGATACGGTCTTGATCGATGAGGCGTCTCAGATTACAGAGCCTTGTGCGCTCATCCCGCTCGTCAAAGGGTGTCAAAGGGCGGTGCTGGTCGGGGACCAGTGAGTCAGAGCCGTCACGTTTCTCTTCCGATGAGTTGACGTCTGTTCTGTTCAGCGTGCAACTGAGGCCGACAGTGAAGCCGATGGGAAAGGCTCTGGAGTATGACGTCTCTCTTCTGGAGAGACTGTACACATCCAATACCCATCCAGGCACTGCAAAGACCATGCTCAACGTGAGTGGCTCGTCGACGTGCTCCGCTGGGCCCTGTACTCACAACTCGCAGGTACAATACCGATTCCCGAGCGAACTCGCACACTTTCCTTCGACCGAGTTTTACAACGGAGAACTCCGATCCCACATCCAGGACAGCGCACCTGTCCTTGCTCGATTAGCCGCCACCGCCTTTCCGTGGCCAAAGGTCGGGCCGGGACAACGCCTCGTGCCGACCGTCTTCGTCCCGTGTTCTACCGAAGAGACGACAGGCTCCGCCTCGAAAGGCAACGAGGGACAGGTCGAACTCGCCGCACGCATTGTGTCCCTCCTCCAGTCCAC
Source organism: Wakefieldia striispora (assembly GCA_038090475.1). Lineage (NCBI taxonomy): Eukaryota > Fungi > Basidiomycota > Agaricomycetes > Agaricales > Hymenogastraceae > Wakefieldia > Wakefieldia striispora. Next base: position 2,494 of record JBBPMU010000231.1, on the reverse strand, counting down.
GGAACGCATCGAAGGCGAACAACCCCAACGCAAGCTCACCATCGCTGCGCTCTCGCCCTACAACAAACAAATCGACCTCTTGAAGAGTGCGCTCCCGTCGTCGGTCACGTGTGCGACGATCGATTCCTTTCAGGGACGGGAGAGCGACGTGGTCGTGTTCTCGACCGTGCGGTGTAACGTGACGCGCGAGATTGGGTTTGTGGACGATCCGAGGCGGTTGAACGTGATGTGGACGAGGGCCAAGATGGGGTTGATCATCGTTGGAGATCGGGCGACGATGACGGAGATGAATGCGCTGTGGCGGAGGGCGATTGGGTCGTGTACTGAGGTCGTGCTGCCACCCACGGCGGAGGAGTGAGGAGGCATGCGAGACCAAGTCGAAATTACAAAACCGGGCCCAACCTGAGCTGAGCAACATACCTGTTCCATGTCACATCAGCCATGACTGTACACACTGATTTGAGTCCCTACAAAGACGGAGCTTCTCCGACTTGCATCGGTATCTCCTCCTCGTCCTCCACCCCACGGTTTCGCAAAAAGGATCGTTGGTCAGTAGATAGGTCTGAGGGTGGTGACGCTATACAGCAGCCATAGATTTCCAAGGCTAACCCCGAAAAGGTACATGACGAGCCCCAAGCAATTCGAACACGCCTCACCGTCTGGAATTTGAGCCGGTCGCGAATGGCATGCGTAGCACCTGCGTTTTGTCTCCTCTCAGCAGGCAAAAAGAGGGTAGGATTTCGAGGCTTGGGCCCAAAGGCTGAGGATAGGGAACCATTAGCAAGTGTCGCATATATGCGCCGAGATTCAGGTGCATGATGCTAGAGACGGGCCACCCAGCAGGGAAATGCGAATGGGGTCCGCGGCTGTCGCAGTTAGCCAGTCAGGCACACCGAGGGAAATCAGATGCCGGTGTTCTGCATAGGTGCCTCTCCTTGAGATTTTCCGCCAAGTGACGTTGTCGGGTCGGACGAAGGTATCCCATTGCTTTAGACTCCGGCTTTCACTCTCATTGGAGCGAGAAGCGTTACAGAATGACATTCACATCACCTGTAAACGAAGGGCTGTTAAGTAAAATGAAATTCAACACACTTGCATTGTACGAGTCGAGCGTACTTACATTGAGACCGATGCTGGCAGGTGGCGCGTTGTGCCGCGTTTCGTCTCTCTCCCAGCGACCTGCCCGTTCAAGTTTGCCAATTCGACTGGGCGCTAGTTTGGTGCTTCGGAAGGTGGCATACCCCTGCTGCCCTTCGCCGTCCATGTTTCGTTGTCTGTCCGCTCCCGATGTTCAGGGCGTTCGATGGTGTTCCCAGCGCTGCCGTCTCTAGCGGCCTGCCCGTTTGCCAGTTCGGTGGGTGCCGCTGCTAGGGGGGCCTACTCCGGATCGGCTCTGATGCCTGTCCCTCCAGTCTGTCACCCACCCGTTCTGTGATCAATCGATCGCTCGCGGTTCGTGCTGGAATGCAGATCTTCTATATCCTGCAACGCAACCTTGCACAACGCGGGTGTTCATGTCATCGCCATCCGTAGTCGGTTTGTCGACGTTCGCTTTTCTAAACTAGCTTGAAACTTTCTGTATTCCCCCGCATGTCGTTGTTCAACAGCCGCCAACTTGAACGGATCACGCACACGCTCTGCCCTCGACCTTTGTATCGCTCCCTTCGCCCTGATATCCATCCAGAGTGAGACGAAAAGAAGATGCATTCATTCTATTGTGTCACTCAAATAAAGGTCGTTCGGGCACAATATAGTCTGCCGCTCCCTCCTACTCATCTAATTAGTTCCCTCACTATCCGTTGCTCCGTCCGCAGGGACCGCTTGTAATAACTGTACTCCGAGAATTATTTGCAATGCAAACTTTGAACCATCCTCAGAGCTGCTAGTTCGTTTACGCTCGAATCTGTGGCGCTAGAAGTGTCGGTAGCTTTGCGAACGCGGAGCGAGGGGCAAGATTTACAGATCTTACCTGGCTCTACCTCCTAAACTTTGCCCCATGCACGGGCCTCACCACACGCGTGAAATACGACGAAGGTCAAAGTAGGATTCGCGCAGTGAAGACTTTACCCCACCCTCTCCGTATGCTTTATGTGGAGATCGGAAGAGGGAACGAGAAAGTTGAATTCGCCACCCGGGTGTCGACTCTGGCAGTAATTTCTGTCCTTTTGGCGACTTACAAGATAGAAGGCATCCATCGGATCCGCCACCAGTACAGGCTGCATAGTTACGACGGTCGAGCACCTGTTCATGTGGCCTAACTCCAGGTGACGCTCGATCATGTCAGCCTCCCATCCTGAGCGCCAACCCAGTCAGAAAAGGTTATTCCAGCGCCTGAACGAAGACGGCGATTCTCCTCTCCTCGAATAGTCGTTGACGCTTCTCACGACCTACAGTCGAGTCAGGCATGCCACCTTCCTCAATGCGCATTTCCCCTCCTCGCGCAAGACATAGCCAGGGGGGTTTAAAAGTCCCAGGTACGTTGCGCCGTCGAGCC